>JANSTX010001265.1:0-12304 GCA_027564355.1 Penthetria funebris
ATGAATATATGTTTGGTCATATTAAATTAGTTTACTTGCTGTACAACGACGACGTATATTAACATTTACAAAGTAATTGAATTTTGATTTTAATTAATATTGCTTCTTGAGTTTAAACAATATTATCCATTTTCAAAAAGTAGATGGATGCCTTTAGAAAAACGATTCTCTACTAAACTAGAAAACTCACTGTATCAGATCGTCACCTTAGAAGTCTTTATTAGAATATTTTGATCGTACTTAAGTAGAACATTCTAGAATGTAATTTTAAGCGATCAAACTTCATATAATATCAAATTGATGATAAATGTAGAAGAATATTCAGCAATAGCCAGAACCACTTAGTGAATCCTTCTGAGAAACAAAGTAGATAAATGCACCCTAATAACCACAGCGCAGTCTTTTCGCTAACGATGACTATGAACTAGTGAATCGCAATTAAATTAGTCAGTACATCTACAACATGTTTTGAATATCTGTATGTAGTGACTCGGTTCATTACAAAATTAGCTTTAAGTATTCGTATACTTTATAATTTGTAATCAATAATATAACTAATTACTTAGTCCAAAGATGTGTGTCAAATTTTCCAAGTTAAATATTTCATGTTCATTGAGTATGATATTTTTTTTTTATCACTGGATCGTAATTATCTGCAAATTCTTAAGTGTAGGTATAAGAGGTTACTAGTGTTACTTCACATCAGGTCGTTTTTTAATGACATTTATGCTAAAACGCCATAATTATGCTTTCGTTTTTAATATGTTCCATTTTGTCGAAGTGGAAACAATGTATAGGTTTTTTGAGCTCGACTTTTGTGCCAACTTTTCTGTTTCCATTTGAAAAAAAATGCTGCTGTATCGATTACTGTAGAAGACCATTCGTCATCAATTTCAACTTGCATGCATATTGGTTTAGATGATTTAAAACTGGTGATATTTTGACCCAAAGGATATGGTTACGTGAGGAATGTTGAATCAATACTCATGCCAAACGCCAGATGAACTTGCAGAAACATTTGGAATCACACAAGAAGCCATTTCATTTTGCGGTAAAGCAATGGGAATGATTCAAAAACCAGAAAACTGGTTGCAATGTGAACTGAAAGCATTTTTTCACGTATGAACAGCTAGTCCAAAGTAAAAAAAATAATTTTTTTTTTGCACCGTATTGTGACTGGCGATGACAAATGAATCCACTACAACAAGTCGAAATGCAAAAATGCATGGGCCTGACCAACCACTTTAAATAGTTTAAAATCAAACTCTGTATTTGGTGGATCAGCTGGTTGTTATTCATTATGATCTACTCTAACCTATGCGCCCTTATGTCAAGATGCTAAATTAATACATTGTATCAAAAATTGATGTTAGAACTAATTATTTACCAATTTATTTAATTCAATCAGTCACAATTTACATGATTCATTCGTCAAACATTACATTGCCATCAACATTTTGTCAAATTCATTAATTTATATTAGGGATTTATATACAAAACGTTGTTCTGTATAATATTGGAATTCGGTTTCCTTCTAAACTATTATCTAGTTTAGAAAGCAGATTTTAATTAAATTTGCAAATTAAACCTCACAATGTTATCATAGAGTTAAATTTAATTGTCGTTCAATTTTGGTTTATAACAGAAACACAGTGTAATTATAAACTTAAATGATATATAAACGAAAATTTAATTTAGAAAATATTGCATATATATATTATATAATATTATGTCAATGACATATTCCGTATACTTTATATGTATATATTTAAATAAGTATAAATTACTTTGATTTATCACACAACTATATAAATGGACAGAGCTGAACATAAGTAAATCGCCAAATGTATGTCAGTTCATTTTTCGTTAATGATTGGGTTAACACTGCATATCAAGTATTTGAACTTTTATAAAGCCTTTTATTAATCTTTAACATACGTTACATTTTGAGTATCTTACGTACAATCAAAAAGTTTTTGAATGGCACAGCCATACAATAGAAGAGACATAATAACTGGATTTAAAAATAGTTTTTTTTATCTGGAACTTATATTTTCAGTACCACCGCCTATTTCTTATCTTGGTTCTTTTCGAATAATTAATGCAGGAATAGAAATGAGTCTATCGTGAATAATTATTGCAACATGACGTATATCGCAAATTCACATTACACATTATAGAATTATAATATTTTCAAAGAGTTTACGCTTACAGCATCGTCAATTTTTTTCAACACATTTATCCAATGCACTATACTAAGATTGCCATGGTTAACATATTGGAATCTTACCATTCTGGTTTATAGTATTTGATTTTTAATCTTATTGAGTATAAAATATTAATTAATTGCACATTAGTCACATCTCGAGTCTTATAAAAAATTAGTTCTTTCGCCTTGATTATTTTCATTGGACAGCAACTCTGTTCGCCATTTTGCAAAATACGTGTTTTATAATATGTGAATTTTGCTTTTTTTAATTTAGCTAAGTTGGATTAATTTTTTTCATGTATATACTCAAACACTTGTATTTAATATATTAACCAATCACTTAAATCATAAATTTCAAAGCCCTGTGCACGTTAAGCCAATATGAATGGATTGATCAAACTCAGGAAATTAAAAAGATTCATTATTGCAAAGTATAAGAAATGATAGAAAATTTTTGAATTTCCACTGAAAATATTTTTTAATTCGGTTTTATCAATAAGGTGCATTGAACTTTATTTGTATATTCTTATCTACATGCTACAGAATATATCATATATAAGTATATACAGATATACATTGTATACACTTGCGTCAAGCAGCATCCCCTATATTGTAAATTTTATTTAAATTCTATTTTTAAAAAATTATTATATTTCTATATAATTTAGTTAAAACTTTTTTTTTTGTTTTTTCAAGACATAAATTCAATTTAAAAATCGTTTAACGCTGCGAGAATTTTTTTAAAAATAAATATTATAACATTGTTTGCCAATTTAAACAGAAAATTTCCAATGCATGGGGTAATTTTAGTTGATTTTTTCCTGTTTTATTATCAATATAAAAAGTTTGTGTATTTTTATCGTTAAATACTAATTTGCAATGATAATGTGCTGATGATTTTCTATATAAGGTATAATAATAAGGGATTTTTTTTATTAACAAATATACTTGTAGATGAAAATAATGAGAAGAAAATTTTAAATTAAATTGTGAAATTTCTTAAAACTTTATGAATACAAATGTTTATGAATATAATATGACGTGTGATGATTTACTTTGCGGATTACAGATGAAATAAATATTTCCAACACTGTGGAATGTGTACATAATTGGAGGCGTTCAAAATAACTTAATGGTGATATGGCTTATGATTAATCCCAAAGGTGAAAGAATTCCTGACTATAACTACTTTGCATACCTTCACGTTGGAAACATCGTTTAATACTAACATTAATGAAAACACGACATACATTGCAAGGGTTCCAGCTAGCCGTCTAATTAGGAATTCACATCTAATTTCTGGTAGCATAGTGTGTATTTGTCTTCTGATGACACGAAGAATTTTTACATTCCACTGGAATTTTTGAAATTAGGAGATCGAACACAGATGGGAATACCAAAACGGAAGATATTCTCCCTTAGATGAACGTAGTTATAGAGGTGTTGGTATCAATATTGTTCGTTGATGCAATGTGCTCTTGGGTCTAATAGCAACTCATTAATATCAATGTTTGACACTATATTGAGTCACTTCAATGATAACAAGCATAAATTAAACCATATTTTTTTTATTATTGATTTTATGTTTATTAAAACCATAATTTATATGCCATTATGAGGGCCTTGAATCATTCATAAAGTCCCTATACATCTTTTAGCAGATTTTTTATTTTATTTTGAATAACAAACCTAAACCAAAGTGCTCTCATTGATGAACTATTCACAGTAAAAATAACTCAATAAAATACTTATCTAGTTTTTGAGGGTTTCAAATTTGTTTTGTATAGGGAAAATTTATCGATGCAATTAGGGTCAAAATTCAATTTACTGATTTTCTTTTTCTGGAATTTATTTTTTGTGTATAAATAAACGATTTAACTTCCTGGATTATTGGCATTTAAAATGTATGAATTCAAATTGTATTATAAATCGCTACAATTTATTTATTTGAAGCAAGAAACCTAGAGTTTAAATAAAAAGTAATTCTATTTCATATTTGTAGATAGAAATATATTTGTAATTTGAATCGTTTAGATTATTTACAAGAATTAATAATTTGTAATTTATAAATCTAACAAAATCTTAACAAAATGTATATTGAACTCTGGTTTAGCTTTAAATAATTCTAATTTGAAACGAACAATATATTTATATTCATCATCATCTAGACTGCTAATGATAGTCACTTGCATATCTTACAATAACTCATACTGGTTGTTTGCTTTGACGTTTGATAAATTCAAGTATTTAAAAAAATGTTTAATTTTATTTATTTTAAAAAAAAATGTATGGTCTATGCATTAAAATACTTAAGAATTGATTTAAATCAAAATTGAGTTTTGAATACTATAGGTCATATGGATTGACTGTATGTAATGACGAAAGAACATTACGGGTGGCGTCAATAATATAAGGATAATGGAAGTAGAGCAAAGGAATGAGGACAATAAGTAAAAGAAGAATTCGAGCACTTTTGTGCTCGATAACAATAATTAGAGGAAAAGAACAAAAAGAATAGAAAAGAAAAAAGGAAGAAGAAGAAGAAGAAGATTAAGAATGAGAAGTAGGTGACGAATAATAAGCAAATGAAGTAGAAGAGAAAAAAGAGACAAGTAGTAGAATAGAGGAATAAAGTTAAAATTTTTAATAATAAATAGGATAAGAAGCGGTAAAGAATAAATTTGAAAAAAATGACAAAGAAGCGAAAGAAAGCATATAGAAGAAGATTTAAAGAATACTTATTGCATGTTTTTTTCGATTATAACATCTTCATCACCTTGATATTTAATTCGCACGAGAGCATATAGGATATCAACGAACAACGGCCATTGCCCACTATTTATGGCCAGCATCTTCACCTCACTCTACATTTTACCACTGGTATCAGACTCTTTAATAACAGTTCTCCGACACGTTTTTTTGGTCGAGTATAACAAACTTTTGATGTATTTGACTATAGACGAGCGGGTGAAACTACACTGAATGTACTATATGTAATAGAATATTATTTGTACCCCATAAATTGTTGTCAAATAAGGGTCGAGATGATGAACTGAAATCATTTAAATCAAAAATTCATTATCATTTTCATATTAAATATTTCGAAATTACCTTAATAATAAAAATCTTATAAATTTAATTATCATTAATTTTGTTACACAAAACTTCCTCAATTCATCATCATATGAAAATTGTTTTCTCCCTTTATACATTAATATGTTTTTGTAGGTAAATATATAAAAACATTTATATAATACGTGTATATATATATAATATATTAGAGTTAAACTAAATCAATGATGTATGAAAACCAAATGTCATTTATAGATAGAAAGGCTCCGCAAATTGAAACGTAATTTCAAATTTGTATTTATCAAAACACCCCAACTTTTGTTCAAGCCTTAGGCTAATAGATAATTCTGACTTGATTGTACATTTTATTCTCAGAAAAATAAGCTGAGTGTAGTTATGAGGACTACTTAATTTAGTATAATATCAACTGACTAGATACAGTTAGTAGTATTAATAAAATGCCACCACTTCTCTGGCCTTTAGCCGTAATTTCTGATAATTCTGATAGTGTATGCCCATCAATCTATATCTCTGCTGAGAAAGTGCGGGGCATCTACAAACAAGTATTCCACAGTTTCTTTTCCCCCTACATATTCGAATTCGGACATAAAAGGTTAACCGAAATCTCCAATCTTTCCCCGTGGTTTCCAACTATGCAATATCCCGTGAGATCTGCCACAATTTAAACATCTAACGCCGGGATAATATTATAAGTTCTTCTGTTGTGCTTCACCTGAATTTGGGCCAAATTTTCTAAAAATTCTACTCATCTTAAATTATCCACATCCAGGTAATAGATACCGATTTTTCAGTGAACCGAACTTAAGCGTAGCAGATACCTGCACTGTATATACTCTATATATGTAAGCTTCTACTCTTATTTTTAATAAGACAAGTGATAATAACGTTATTCTCCTAGCCTGACACGATTATGGGTAATATTGTGAAATTCCAAATAGGTCAACTACATCAATATTGGCTCCATTTTTTGTGCTTGACATTAAATTTATTTTATTGCTTTTTAAACATGTTTTCGTATTCTGTCAAACCGACAGACATGCTTTTTATTATGAAGTTAAAGCGTTACAAACCTTTATACGTTTAACGTAAAAAATATATAATTGAACGAGTAATTATGGAATTTTAGTTGTAACAATCTTAATGTGTTTTCATGCTACAATTAAACAATAATTAACAAAAATATATAATTAAATTAATATTTTAAACTATTTTTAATTTCAATTTAGACCAATTTATTTATGTAAATTTTAAAATTTATAATATCATTTATATTATGTTGACTTTAAGTATAGATTCTGACCTATTAAAAGCGTGCACAAAGAAAATATTCGATGCTATATACAAGAGCATCTATATAAAGGTTTAAGTCTTTAGTGAAGATGTAAACCTTCCCTTAAATTAAATTGCAATCATTTCTTGTTTACTGGCAAATGATAAAATGATGATATTTGTGTTCGGTCTTTATATTCTCAATGGCATTTAATAAATAAAATTATTCAAATTTATTTTCATTACAATTCAATCAATGTGTTCCTATCCATTCATATACTCCACCCAGTTGAGTATATTAAAAGTCCATTCGGCCGTTTATAAACACCAAATACGTTGAAGAGGGTTAACAGTCTATAAAATTGTTTGAGGGTTTTCTAATGGGAGCAATCAAAATATTACACTAAAGGGTTTATTTTGAGAGGATACAAAAAAGGAAAGGAAAAAAATAAAAAAATTGTACACATTAAATTTAAAAAAAAAGAAAATTTTATTTTTCAATAATTTCGTTTAAATAAAATAATGAACATTTAATTTTTCAAGTTAATGTTTCCAATAGAATTTAAAAATGAAATTTGCAGTACATGAATTGAAACTATCTCAAAATCTCGGTGCATGATTTATATATCAAACTTTTCGGTAACAATTTTTGATAAATTAACGATTTCCAAGAATCTGGTCTTAGTTAAAATGGGCCCAGTTTCTGACATTAATTTATAATATTTATGGGTAACAGCATTTTTGCCCATTTTCCACGAAACTATTGCATTGAATCATTTCCACGAAACTATTGCATTGAATCATTCGTAATTTCAAAGAAATAAATGTGTCTTTATTATATTCAATTCTTCCAACGTATACTCGGAAACAATAACATCTTAAAACCGATTTTAAAAATAAATTGATATTAAGTAATTGGCACTGATATTGTATATTTTAAATTATTTTACATAAATTATGTTGTTACGAACTTATACTCATATACAAGCACTACAAAAACGGTACTAAACTCTGCAATAATTTGTCGAAAGTGCACTATAATCTGCAAGAGTTTATTGGAACTGTATTAAAATCTGTATGAATTTATTGTAACTGCACTAAAATGTGTAGAAATTGTAATATATAACCTAATGCGGCAGATAAGAAGCGCCTGATTTCATTTTCAGAAAAAATCCACTTATTCCAACTGTTAATAAACGAGTAGATGAATAAATTACAGTAGATTATAAAAAAATTAAGTCAACTTGCATTGGACAAGCATGATGTTTTCATAACTGCCTATGCCTAACCTTAAAATTTTAAAGTCACATATTTTTCTTGAACTTGGATAAACGTAACTCCTGCAATCAAACATGTGTTGCTATTAACATTCTAAAAGCTAAACAAAATACAATCATTTATTTTTACCTCCATTGCCTACAAAAAAACCCTTACATATATTCGCACTTTTATGATTATAACCAAATTTTAATTAAATATTCTTACCGCAAATGTACATTTGTATCGCGTACATGCGGATTTTCAAGTGAATTTGTGGTCGAATTAACGAATTTGATGGGTTCATAAAATTATAAATGGTACTTATAATTATTACATAATAAAATTATCCTGCCATTGCTCAAAATTAATGTAAATTATTAATAATTACATGGAAATTAAAAATGTAGTAGAACTTTACCATTTTAACTTCTCATCAATGGAACCTGAGAAGCTTTGAATGATTTACATTTATAGTTTATCATCCTTTCAGCATGGATTACATTTAGGTTGATGATATGTACGAGTAAGTTTCATTATTGAAAGAAAAGGCGACATTGTGTAATAGAACCATTATAGTTGTTGCACGCATCACCTTCCCATCATAAATATAGTAAAGCAATAACTTAAGCCTCTGCATCACGTCAATGCAATCCATTTGTAGAAGTATTTGTGGTAAACAATCATCTCTTTATTAAACATCATATTCTAATACACGTATTGACAAATATAGTATTTATGGCCAAAATATACAAATAATCTGTAATATAATCTGTTTATAACCAAACAGAATCGCACCAAATCATGAATAGTACTTCCAATTTTTTCCTTGTTGTTAACCATAATGTTGATTGCTTATATGAAAGTTTTCTCACTTCATTATTGTATTACCCATTCTTACATACTTTTAAGTATCCAGCTGTGACTGTGATCCAGTTTTTTGGGATTAAGATTTATCCATACTTCTATAGAAATTATATGTATGATGTTCATTTATGTTCATAAATTTATTTATTTATTTTTTTGTGTAAATAAAAATATTTGCAAATTATCTGTTAAAGTATATCTAATTTAGTTTTATAAATTATTCTATTGGAGAATTCAATGCATCCTTGTTGAAAGGACGAAAAAAATTTGAATAAATAATAACAATACGGTGGGCGTATGTACATCCCTTATTCCCTTAGCTATGCCAATTTCATAGATTATTTTAAAGAAAACTTTCTTATATTATTTTCTTGAAATTGTGGTAAACAAGATTTGATAATGAAATTTGATAAAATCTTCTTGTACCATAGAATTCACTCAAACCTTCACCTTTATGAATTGAATGAAAATGATGAATAACAAACTCTCAACATAATATATACTAATATGTTAATAATCTTTGATTTGGATACAATTTATAAGCCTATATACAAATCATATCTTTTAAAATCTCGTCAGTTTTTAAATTGAAAACTTTAAATATTCTAACAAATTATTATATAATTAAAAATAATAAATTCAATAATGTGAACTCATCATAATCTCAACCTAGAGTTCAACGAACAAAACGCCATTGTTTACGGTTACTGATCAACTAGTTTACTTCACTCCACATCTTACCATGGTATCAGCCTGTTTCAAGAACGTCATGTGTTATATTGTTTTTGGTTGATCATGTCTTCGATTACTCTGATAATTTCAAGCATATTTTGCATAATCGATTGATTGCCTTAGTGTATGACCGATCAAATTATTTTTAATTTGTACACAATTTCAGATTACATGAATGTTGATTCGACTACAACATCTTACTTAGCACTCTAACATCTGAACACTTACCATACCTTTTGTGTGCTAGAAATCCTACAAAGTGTAACGTATTCCGTGAAGGTCGTCTACGAAGTCATTTCTGAAAACATCCATGTAATTCACAATTGCACTGACCACCATTTCACTTTAGCTCAGGCATATGAAAAATTGCATAGATACCTTTTATTTCAAACTTAAAATAAATCTCGTGACAGTTCGAGCAAAGAAATGCTAAAGAAATTCTCATGGTGCGTCAATAGCAACCGTATGCATTAAACAAAAATTGCTCCAAAGTTATGTTGTTAGCGTAGTTTTTATTTTGAAGAAACCAACTAAGAAGTCAATTAATTTAACGCTCTGACATCTCTTGATGTTATAGTAAGAGAATATGTGTCCAGACTTGGTACATCCAATAATAGTAAAATCTTGTACTGAATCGTAATCACACAATTAAAAGTTTTATTATAAAATTTAATAACTAATTAGAAATTGGTATTTTACTAACAATGTGTATGTTAGACATATAACACGTATCTTTAATCTGGATGAAGAAGGGTGATCAACATTTAGAAGGAAATTGATCAATTTATATAGGGCTATTGCATTATTATTAACGATCAAAGTTTTTGAATCAATCGTGAATAACTTACTGCCACCTGAGTCACTCTTCAGCATTAATCCATTTAAGAACGCTAACTATATATGCACAATATCGGCAGGTCAACAATTATATGTGATGTACAAGTGACTTCAGTAAGACTTATCGAGTGCAATATGTAAAGTATCATATCGGTCTAGATCTTTTTCAATAAAGTCTAGTGTGTCACACGGAAGTCAGTCACCTGAGTCCACCTTTATTTAATGACATTGTTATTATATTTAATAAATATATTGTATTCCTCTTTTGTATTCATGGTTCATGTGTAATTTTCTTTGTTTTATCATTTTGTTATGCTTTTATTATTTTGGGTTTGTAACGATTTTCCGCTTTAACTGATTACGGTTTCATTCTCCATATTCTATCTGGGATACTCATCTGATTGGTCCATTTACACCCATTGTAAATATTGTTTATGGTGTTTGCAAATTTTAAAACAACTTTGTTCTCAAGATACCGCATCGCAAAATGATATGTCAAAACCATATAATAAAAATCATTTTCAAGAAAAAAATTTAGCCAAAATAGCCAATTAAATCTATTTTTAAATTAAATAATAATCATATTTAATGAATAATTTGAAATACACAAATAAATCACTTTTCAAAACTAATCTAAACATAAGTAATTTTATTATTTTTTCTTCGAAAAAATCACCCTGCTTTCAAAGAGCGTATAAGGAAAAAATATGTCCAAAACATCGAATTGTGTTTATTTAACAATTCTATAAAATTTTGCCTGAAGGAAGAAAATCAAATTAACCCCCGATGAGAAAAATTGAATTACACATTATATATATTTTATCAAATATCTCTGGATAAAAAGAGTCCTGTTGAAATAGAAAAATTGTATCAAATAATGTAATCAAATGTTAACCTGTAATTATAAACTAACAAAATTAAGCAGATGGTAAATTTTCATGTTGATATCAGCGGGATGGCTTTATGCTAAATGTTTTTCGGATAACGAACGTATGATCCGCCCTTGTTGCATACAATGCCAAAAAAAAAAAAAAAAAAAAAATAATAGTTATTTTATTATGATATCAAAAAGTGTGCATAAAATCAATCTAATAATTATAAATTTTCATATAGAAAAAAAAACTATTTAACTATCAATATATTTAAAGAAGGGTTGTATATCTAAAAGCGATTATAATTAGTACTTACAGTAACTCCAATTTCGCATTGAACTGTTAAGAGGAGGTCAAAATTTGCATCAATAACTTAATAGCAATTCCAATAAACTCATGCTTTCACATCAAATCTCGACAAATTGCGTGCTTACAACAAAATTGATTAAAATTTCAAATTCGCAACCGTTTTATAATTTTGACTTTATAAAAACAGTAATTTTAAACCTATATTTAAGCATTTTTCGTTGTTTTCGTAAAGCTTCATAAAGCTTTATGTAAATCACTACTTACAAATCATTTTTAATAAAGTTCACAAAAAATTCACAATGAAAAAATTATCAGATATTTTTCAAATATTTATTTTGAATTTAAATTATCGCCGATAGTTTAGCATTTCAAGAATTGTGTAAAATGTTGAAAAGAATTTTCTTCATATCTTCAAGACACACTAAGTTGCTATCGATTTATGCATTACTTTACTGAATTATTCAAATGTTGGTCCGGACAACTATAATTGATTCTATATTTAAGGCGTGAGGGCGGTATCAGTAATTTTAGATGAGCTGCATTGGTAAGAAGATATTATATGGAAAAAGTATGTGTACTAGAGACAATATAAAGAAAAAGTATACATAGTGTTAGAAGTCTAAAGATACAAATGATTTATTTAGAAATGTGGTTCTAAGTATCTATGATAGTTTGCCTCAGTTTATTTCCAAATCTGTTATTTTGGTCTAGTATAATCCTAACCATCGTCTCAATGTCGAACAATCTCCATAATTTAGCTTATATTTTGAGAAAAATATATTTAATATACGTTTAAGGAAGCTGTCAATAGCTAGGATTTTAGAATTACGAACTGAAAAGCGGAAGTGAGTCAATAATG
>JANSTX010001265.1:12404-22831 GCA_027564355.1 Penthetria funebris
TAATATACGTTTAAGGAAGCTGTCAATAGCTAGGATTTTAGAATTACGAACTGAAAAGCGGAAGTGAGTCAATAATGGCATGTAAATGAAACAATTTTGTTAATAATCAATATTCTCATCTTCGACACCATGATAATAAGATTATGACCCAGCTTGACTAATAATTACATCTAATATAATTTCGATATTGTCGTATATCATTTATCATTTCAGATGTCGAATACTTTGTCGCATATCTTTAATGCGTATTTGAAATTATTTTAGCCTTATAAACAATTTACGACTATACATAAAAAGTCATGCAACCAATAAAATCTGGGTGCAGCTTTGATGGCAAATATTTCAGAAATAAAATTGAACATTAATTTTTATCAAATTGAACAAATGTTTCAATCTGGATAATCGCATTTTATAAAATTCTTAAATTTATTTCTGAATCCTTTTGTGAAATAAGTGAAAATATTGAAACGCCTCAAAAATCTCTCACAAAAAAAGAATTTCTAAATTATTTCCTACATATAAATTTAAATATTCTTGAACAATTGTATAGCATATAATACAAGTCCTTATTGAATCCTTATATTATTACACTTATTGTGTACATTATGTATAGAGGTAATAGATGTTTATAGAAAATCTGTTTTGAAAACAACAAAATTTTTATTGTTTGGTAAACCACAATGGAGCACATAATTCATGGTGTCGCTTTACTTTGTGCAGCTTATTTTATGTTAGTTACGATAGGGTGTGTATGAAATTCAATAAATTAGAATAATTACGATAGACTTACATGCATTTGTGATGTTATTGAATAGCAGAAAATAACTTATAATTTAGAAATATCATATAATATCAAAATCACATCACTATGACTGTCAATATTTTTGGAGAATATGCAATTGATAGCAGTTTGGTATATTTTAGATCCATCTTCATCTTCGCCATCATCGCCATCATCTTAGCATTTACGCATCATGAGCGAATTTGTCGCTATATTACTATGTTAATTTCACATTTCCTATACACATATAATATCAAATGTCAACCGAAACATTGCTAGTTTGCAAATTTGCAGTGAAACATGTAATTGATCGGTTAAACATTTGAATAATTCGGCAGAGTGGTATGTTAATCCAAAGTTATCTGGTTTGATGAATCATATGTTATAAAACGAATAAATACTGTGATCGGAATTTTTAGTAATTAGCTAAATATAGGTGGATTAACCTCAAGTTAATTTTCGGCAACTTCATTCATCGTCTTGGATCTTTATTCGTGTTATGATTTTTTGCGACACAAATTTACTCCTTTCGCATTTGATTTTTCATCATGCAGACTAAGCATCATCGACCAGCACTAAACCACTGATGCTCAGTTATACCAATTTTTCTGATTTTATGAAGGATAACTCTTACACGTACTATGAGTTCGACACAATTATTTTCACTCTTCTATTATTATAGTTATGTAGTAAAGATGCAGTAGAATTTATACCCTTTTATGATTAATTTGTTACCCTGTACATTAGCACATGCTTTTTATTAAAATATAAGTTTCTCTATTTACATTTAAGTGCATATAATCTCATATAGGTGTGAACTTATGTTATTATTATTATATTATTGTGCATGTTATTTGTAAACATATTGTAAGATTATTTATGCGCTTCGATGCACTTTTGAACACTCGGTACTTGTATAGAAAATATATGTACTTCTTTAAGTAAAAAGAAAATTAATCCCATTCTACTTAAATGTTTCATCAATTTTCAAATAATATTTTTATATTAAAATCCAAAAAAAAAAAAAAAAACACACTAAAAAACTATAAATGTTGTATGAGTTCATGGGACTCAAATGCTTAAATGCAAAAATGTAGAATGATTGGCTTTTCAATTAAGTCATGATGTGTTCACATCATCACTAGCAGATTGTATATTCTCAGCGTCCGTTATAGTGTAGAGTATTGAGCTCTATATAGACTGTCACAACGGAGAACCGGATTTAACTCCGACTGAACACAAATGACATAAAATGTGTTTAGAAGATTCTAGTTACATATTGTCACACCTGTATATTGACCAATTTACCCAATAAATATATAAACGACCAATGGATAAGAAAGTCAAAGGTAATGCGGATAATTTTGGATGTCGGTTAAATTTTGATGAAGACTATCGAACAATTAGAGGCAAAATGTCTCAATTGCATTGTCTGACATATATAGCTGTTATAAACACTATCGATTTTCACAATAGTACTACTTATATAAAGATTAGATTTTATTATGGAATTTTTGTATTTCCTTATTTAGTTCAATCTGATCATTATCATACCAATCTTCACTTTGTTCAGGATTATAGGACAACATAATGAACAACCGCCATTGTTAACAATTTCTAGCCATACTTCAATTTATTTTACATCGTACAAGTGATACCAGATTTTTTAATGACAAATTTTCGTCATGTTATTTTTGGTTGAACATATTGTGGATTCAAGTCTTAGGCATATCTTACGATATCGTTGACCGGAAGCCTCAGTGTCAAGTCGATACAATTCCTTTGTCCAAGTGACAAGCATTAAACATACTAATTTGGTGTTATATTTGATTCTTAATATGCGTCTAAGTCAACATATGTCGACAAATTCAAGATTTTTAAATTGATTAGATTCTATCGCATACCATGTAAATAATTGTCACCTTTGTCACAAGAGTGGCGATAAAATACATCCGTACTTAACACTTGAATGTACATCAAAGAATTCATCATACTTAGTACGATACAAGTCACGATTAAGACTGCGATTACAGTGATTATCTGCACTGCCATTTATGCTAGGTTCTAAATTAGAAAACTGCCAGAGGCTCACAATTTCGCTATGGACACCCGGCGGATCAGTATAGACTAATCTAATATATTGGTTACTATTAATGAATGTAAATGCATATTTTTAATTCTCTAATTCGAATCATTTTTATTAACGAAGATTTTCATTGCGTTTTTATTAGTTATTATACCTTCAAACATATTCATTCCAAATAATTATTACATTCAAATTTCTAAAATCTGGCTGTGTCACATCAAAATAAATAAATATATTTTTATTATTTCGTATATAGTCGTATATGAATGCTTGTAGGTAGTACATTAGAAAAGTTTGACATCATTTTACAATCATATTTCTGTTGTGGAAAAAGTACCCTTGATAATTTTCACAGCATGATATCTTTATCGAAATGGGAACGAAAGGAAATATGAAATTATAGGTTTAATATATTAAATTGGTTACATTTATTTATTTAAAATATACAAAAAAATAAAAATAGAAAAGAATTAAAATATTTTTCATTCTTGCATTTTAAAAATGTTATAAAAATATGTCGTTACAGAGGATTAAAATTTTTAAATACGTGTACTGCGACAATTCATTGAGACAATCTCAAATTTCCGAACTTAAAGGTCAGGTCCTGAACTTACGAGTACATATAGAAAATGTTCAAGATTCTTTGTATATGAATAATAGCAATAATATATTTTTTCCACTAGGCGAACATTTTGCAATTATCCTGGTGTCGGTCCCATAACAACTGTCTAGGTTTTTCTAACAACGAGTGTATGGAAAAATATATACCGCTCAACAAGTATTTCAGAAATGCTCCAAGGATGATGCTTTTGTGTATACATTATTTTTCTAATCGATATTTAATCACACTTTACTTCTCCTTCTTTTTCCTTTTCAATATATTTCTCGACAAGTTTCTATTTTGTGTAACCAAGTAACTTGTGGGCGATCACGATTTTTTTTTACATCATTTCCAATACTTAAAACTGAATTTATGTTAGTTAACCGTCGTCTAATAGGTTTATTTATGGTTCAGCCAGCTTATCCATATAGCGTGTAGAAAATTCTTCCCCTAATTTTACCAGTCTGCCACACATTAATTTTCAATTTTGAACACATGGAAGTTTCCTATATTCGAGTATGCTGAATTTTTGAAAATTTATTCGGAAACATATAGATCCGCACAGTGATCTGTGAGTTTTCTTTTGTATCTATTTCTTCACTTGGTTTACAAGACGAAGTTTTCTACTGTGTCGGTGTAATTCAGTTATTTTACAGCCCGAAATTTAAACATTTTTTGACACTGCTCGTATTATGCCTTGGACTATGAAACGAAAAGTATAGTCTATGAAAAAATGAAATTGAAATGTTCATAAAATACTAACAAATATAACACTTATCATCCCTGCCTATTCAAATTATCCATTAGTCATGACAATTATGGTGTAATTTATGTGATCTAATATCTATCCAAAATACGAGAAATTCATTATTAATCATTATAAAAATAAGGTTGCAAATGTTTCCTATGCCTTTATAGTAATTTGTATGTGTACAAGTACATTGCCAATATTTAATGAATTGCAAATTTATTATTATATAACTTTTAATTGCGGTTTTAATTGCATTACGAATGATAATTAAATTCTATTTCCATTCATTGTAAAATTTCAAATACGCTTTTCATAATTTCCTCTCATAATAATTTCCCTTAATGAAGAAAGAAGCAATTAGTTTTAATTTAAAATTAAATTTAGAATGGCAGTTAGGTAATTAAAAAAAAAAATAAACTTTCAAATACAAAAACGTGAATAAGAGTCTAAAAACACTTGTATACAATGGACAAAGTGAATTTTAACTTAAAATCACTAAAATGTACACTATAAATAAAGGTATGCATCCGTTGAATAAAAAAAAAAAAAATCTATATTCATTTAATCGATTAATCTACGGGTTATTCTTATTAAATATGTGATGAATAGGTTTACGCGGTGTGAAGACAATTTTTCTCTAATCATCTCAACAACTTCCTTCGTGATCTTTCCTCCACGTGATAACTTAAGGCTCGAACGAATACTGACACTTCGCTCTATCGCCCCTACAAGCACTTCACTCTTTAATGAAGGCACTTCACTCTTTAATGAAGGCACTTCACAAGTCTTGGACGACAACCATATGAAGATACATATCAAGAGCGAATCTTGGAAAATCACACCGTAGTCGCCTCTTCGTATAGCCGATTCAATTCCACTATCTTCTGTTAATAATCTTGCTCATCGCCACGAAATTCACCATAACAAATTTGGAAAGTGAAAGAATTCAAGTTTTCGTCAATTGTTGGTTTAGACGCATATTAAGAATCTTTTTGTGAAATTAATTGAAGATTTATATATATTGAAGTGATGGACACGATTATTAGAAAATTACATTGGAATTTGATCGCATATGAGACTGTGGGGCCTCCTGTCAATGATATTGCAAAATATATTCTTAAGCGAAATCCACAAGATAGTAGAGAACATGGTTAGTCGAAAATAATGTGGCGGAAAACTGTCACTATTAATACTAGTGGTAAGATATGATGTGAAGTGAAGTTTCTGACTAGAAATGGTGAACAATTATTGATACCGTATTTATGCTTCTGTCCGGAGTAAGTTGAAAATATATCGTACTGCTGGCATAGGCAAAATGATTAGACACAATCAATCATCATTGCTCATTGCAAAGCTTATTTTAATATAATAAAGTATTTTTGAATTTGAATTTGGAATTCACACTAGGACGTACCTATTCGAATTGTTAATAATGCAATTAAATTAATATTTGTAATTCTTGTTCCACTCGAATTTAGCTTATTAATAATAAAATATACACATGAATATTTCTTTTAATTCATGCATAAATATACATAATTGTATGCTGATTTTAAACGAAAATAAAATATAACAAAAAAAAGGGACTACACCCTTAATAGTGATGTAAAAATGGTATATATCGAAATCCTTACAGCGACATCCTATCACAATGCACCCTAATTCATGTTACTAATTTAAGTTGTAACGATTGCTGTACACATTAACAAAACATACATACATATTTTCATAGGTGTCGCAACTAATGGATAATAAATTCTAAATGATAAGTTTTTCGATTTTATTCTTAAAGCTCGATAGGATTGTGTGCTTACTTAAGAACCGGAAGTCATAAATCGTAAAATATAAATTTGAATTTTCATGTATGTCAGTAAAAATGTAAAATTCAGATAAAAATTTGAAGGGTAAAATGTTGTGGTTGTTGTATTGTTTAATATTTTAAATTGTTTAAAATAAATTATTTACTATGAATAATGTTTTCTGTATACAAATTATGAATTTTATCAAAGTGTATATTAACTGGAAAGTATGCTGAATTTTATTGTCATTGTATTATATTTTGTTCTGCATGAATTCGTTCACTTGGCTTACAAGATGATTTGATGATTTTAAGATATTTTGTTAAGATGTAAACATTGTTTACTTCTTTTTTGCATTCAATGAACTTTGATTCCTGATACAAGAGACGATTTTTGATAAATGCGACACATATTTGATTCCCACATAAACAAATTCGGACATTGAAATTTATTGTTGTTTTTTTTTAGTTCACAATTATGCTCGTCCGCTATGTGTGTTGAATTTTAAATAATTTTTATTTTGTTACTTTCATAAAAAGAATCAGAAAATCATTTTAATTTCATGTTAGCAACGCACTGACCTGAAATTCAAAACCTTGAGGAAACTTTTATGTTTCTTAGACCCATTTTGACACAAGAAATGTCAACAAATTTGATTGCATAATTTAAAAAACGATTTTCTGTTGCCCTTTGCTTCCTTTTGTAACGAATGGCAATATATTATGATAGTATGCTATAATATATCAGGCACATAGATGGTCTAGAGCTATATCTGACACTATGAAACACTTTAGTATGGATATTCCTATTGACTATAGTAGGATACTTTCTTTTATAATTCTGTAAAGCAGAGCCATGTGATGTATACTTCTATACATCATGCTGTTCTGCATTTAATGTGCTTGATATACGCTATGAAATTATATATATAATCATTGTAAGTAAGAATAATGAGTACATGAAACTTTAATATAAGTGCAAAAAAGTTAACATCGAACAATTTTTTGTCATATATGGAAGTAATATAATATTCTAGAGGTAATATATGTTTTTATTTTCGGTATTCATATGACTGTTTCCAGCAATAATAATATTTAAGCAAAACGTTACACAGTTTAATTGAGTGATTGACTAGCGTCCTGATAATATGAAACCTATGCTTAGTGTCGCGCAATAACACATCTACAATATCTACATCTTAACCTTTACGCCTTGATGGCGCATTACGATGTTAATTTGCCGTTTCAAATATGCATGTAACATCAAATGTAAACTCCATAATGACTATAATTGAAATTTGCCAATCGGAAAATATATGATCAATCATAATTATCCAGTTATACATTTGAATATTTCAATAGAGTGGTGCATAAACCCCCAGCTACCTACTTTGTTGTTGAGTTGTTTTTTCAAGCAGTCTACAAACATGACATTAGCTTCATCTTTTTAGCCTCGATCACACGCCATTACTGACATATACAGTGATCGAGTTACCGGTGACACCGCGTGCAGGTAAACATAGATTGTGTGATCTTAGATAATAGTCGGCTACGCCATTTGTCACCTATATATTTATATATACTATATATATATATATCATAAATAACCGCATTTCTATGTGAACTTAAACACCTATTGAAGTAGATTCATTTGACTAGATTTGTGACGAATTTCAATGCTTATATATTGAAACCAAGCGAAATTTTCATTTAATTACTAAAAATTCCGGAACAGAATAAAAAAATCAATGGTAGAGCAGGTGTCTCCGCCAATAAGTTCGATGAACCATGTAATTGATTTCTATTATCTAAATGCGGCTAATTCAAATGGCTGCCTTCGTGCAGAATATTTAATTTAGCTTAACTTCGCTCGAGTATGGACGAAGAAAATCAGAAGATATTAACCTGTTGGGTAAATATTGGGTGTACCTCAGTTACGGTTATGTAAGAGAAGAAGAAACCGTCGAAAACTTTATGTGCTGATGCCGCACACTTTCTCCTCAGAAACATAGGCTGCTAGCCAGGCACATACTATTAGAATTATCAGATTTAGCGACAATTATTAATAGCACTAACTGGATTTAGCTGGTAATTATTAATTTTTTGTACTTCCAGTTCACCAAATTTGTGGTATCAAAACGCCGCCAAAGTGCTAATTGGGATCCGTCTTTAAAGGGCTCTGTAAGGGTTCATATTAGGTGCTATAATTTTTTAATACATAAAATTGATACTTTTAGAACCCTCATCTAAATTATCTGGGATCAAAAGTATAGAATGATATTCCCATGAGATGTATTCATATACTATTATTTATTTATAGAAACGGATTGAGTATTTTGTTGATTAGCTATTTTCAGAATCTAATGGTTTCATATTTTGAAATCAAAACTGTTGCAATAGTCCTTTGTGCATTATCAAATCACTGTTGGCATTAATATTTTTATCTGCTGTACAATACAAATATTCTAAACGAAACAATTATAATATTATGGTACTGTCAAAGTATAAACGATTCAATGATTACTAATTGTTTATTATACTGATACAGCAATACAACGCTCGACCAGCTGCTTCCTCACAAGTCTCTGGAATAAATCCTATAGATATTCGAATTATATTTGAATTACAATTGATGACTATTCTAACTAAATACTCTCAAATCCGTGTTAATTTTTCATATGTTAACATAAAGAATCACAATATTATCTTAATAATTAGTTCACGCAGTAGTCAATACATATCGAATTTTTTATCGACATCCAATTTTCCTTATAAATTTAATTGTAAATCTTCCGTTATTTTGATTGGTACTAATTGTTGCCCTGAACTACAAATTTTTCTTTCCTTATTTGCTGAAGACTAGCATATAGACACAGATGTTTTGAGTTCGCAAATTTTCATGTTCCGCGAATTAAACGTAATTCTGAATAGAATCACGTCTTTATTGGTATAGCCGCAATTAAAGCGTAGCGGATCGAAATCGTATATTTTTTATTTTAACCTTTAAATTTCTTAATGATTTAATGATGGTAAAGTTAGTGAGAAAATGTAACTGATGTATCGTACATCATACAGTAGAAACTATAAATAACATAGCCTAATGCACAGTATATTGTTCTGGGAATAGATGTTGACAGATATATTCAGAAAAGTATTGTGTCATCCACAATATATATGCCAATATCTATCATGTGATCGTGGCCAAAATGAGGGTGTGTCTGTAGTGTTTGTCGGCTGTGACTGCATTTGCGCTAAGGTTAACTCTACCGAATTGATCTAATATAGAACCTGACTGATTCTGTATTTTGAAGTCGAATTGTTTCAATTGTGATGGTTTGGTTTTTCGAGATTACGTTCATACTAGAAACTGCAGATGACCATTGTATGGCTTTTCCAAATGAAGCGTCGTGATTAAGTTGAAAATATATTTGATTTGAAAGGCTTATATAATTAAAATAATGATGGTAATGGTAAACCTTGTATAACTGTTAGATGTTGAAATTATGAACACATAATATTTACTCATTTATGCAGAATATATATATATATATATATATATATATATATAGTACATAGATATTTAGCGCTATTATAGGTACAAGTTTATATAGCTAAATTTAATTCAGATTCGCATATAATAAAATGATAGATTACAGAGTGAAATTGTAATCAGTCAAAATATGACATGAACTGGAAAATTAACTTATTCTTAATTATGATATAATAAAATGGGCTGAAATGTTATAATACCCTATGATGTTTATGACATTACTGTCAAGAAATCTATGCTAAATGATTCCAAATTGTATTTTCATGATACATTTATATTTTTCATATTCAATAACATAAATTATTGTATCCAGAGCCTGATCATAATGTTTGTGCTATAATAATCTATTTATCATACAACATTAAACTTGAAACCGATAACGGGTATCAGGAAAACAGGCTTACCATAATCAAACAAATAAACTCGCTATGCTTTAACTGTGTCCAACCATTAAATTTTATATATATAACAGTGGAAAGTATTAGAATTGGTCATTTCGATATTATGAACCTCATCTACGCTCAGCAACCAGCAAACAAGAGTTCTCATTCGTACATGAAATTTATTTACAATTTTTTTTACCTCATTCTGTTCTATAATATTTTTTCTAACTATTGAATAATGTCACTTCATACAGACTCTTAACAAATTTGTAGTACTTGTATTGCAAGTACAATGCAATTTTCATTGCCAAAAAGTACACATATTTCTTAGATCGCATACTTTTTATATACAATATGCTCTTTATGTATTGAATGCTTTAGTTGACATTTTTCTGTATTTACAGACGGACAGACAGACAGACGGACAGACGGACAGACGGACAGACGGACAGACGGACAGACGGACAGACGGACAGA
>JANSTX010001276.1:0-22826 GCA_027564355.1 Penthetria funebris
AATTTCACTATTATGTTAATTTTGAATTATGCAAATTGAATATAAAATAATAAAAAGTTGTAACATTTACAGTACATATGCAATTTATTTGCGATTATATTAAATTTTAAAATGCATTAATTGCATATTATTATTATAATTATTATAAGGAAATTAAATTAAATAAAACAATTTAAATCTTTATTCTCTTATTTGGAGACGTTTTTTTGAACAAAAACAATTTCTTTTTTAAGTTTAATAAAAATAATTGCAAAACACAATGTAAATGTAAATGTTATAAAATAATATTATAAACTAACAATGATGAGTACTATTTTATTTAAGAAGTAAAATTATTAAAAAGACAATTTATAATTTTTGAAAAAAATTATTTTAGAATAATTTCTCACAAGATTTCTCGCATATTTATAAACTAATTAAATGATAATGCCATTGCACAAGAAATTAGCATATAATTGCAATATCTATTTTATAAATAATTTAATTTTAAAATTAACACAAATATAAATACATAAATCGTTGAATGGATGTGCTTAATTAATATATAGATATAATCTTAATTTAAATTTTTTGAATAATTGGGATAAAATTGAATATGTTTCAGTTTCACTTATGTTTTAAAAAAATTTAATATTCACTTTTCAATTATCATGAATATGTATATATATATATATATATATATATAACCGTCGTCCCCATCATCATTTAGTATCTTTATAATAAATTATAATATACTTTCACTTGTTTCGACAATTACGTTAATTAATAAAAAGATATAACATCTTGGAAGGAATTTTATATTTTTTTTTTTAAAAAAACCCATATCCATTTGGCATAATGATCACGAATATATACCTTTAATAATAACCATTAATAATTTCAATAAAATAAAAAACTAACAATAATAATAACAACAAATGAAGACGAAGAAGAAATTACTATTATATTTATTTAATTTATGGTATTTTTTTTTATTATTATTTTAAGAAGACAAGACAACAAGAATATGTGGTAATATTCCTCCTTTACCATTTTTTGAAAATAAAAAAAAAAAAAAACTTATAAAATTCGTGATATTTTTACCAATATGAAATTAGAGATGAACATACGAGTACTCGTACAGAAGACATAGTAAAAAAATGGTTTTTATCTGATTTTAAATGTACAATTTATTATTTGTTTTCTCAGGTTCCCTTTAATAATCCACTGTTGTTAGGTTAAGAGAAAAGTTCAAATGGTCAATGTTTTTTTTATTATTCATTTTTTTTTTCTGATAGTTACACTGTATTGTGAATCGAAACATTATTAGAAATTTTCAATAGTTAAATGGTTATTATTATCTACGTCTCTCTACCTACATATGGTCAAATTTTCTTTATTACATAATATTTTATGTTATTCTTGTAACCATAAATGGTAATCTATAATTTAATAACCATACATGTAACCATACATTTTCACCAGTAAACGTTCAAAGAGTTCAGAAGATAATAGGAAAAAAAAAAAAAACGGAATGGAAAATATGGTAAAACTATTGAAATTCCGCTTTTATTTAGTAAATTGTATTTTAAAATGTTAGATTATGGCAATAATTTAATTTTAAAAAGAAATAATATTTTTTTAAAAAGTAAATTCAAGAAACAAATTGATTTTTCTTAACAAATTTTTATTTTCTAAAAAAAACTTTCAATGTTTTAATCCATTCTTTTGATAAAATAATATAAAAAATTATTCGTTTAATTATC
This sequence comes from Penthetria funebris, assembly GCA_027564355.1. NCBI lineage: Eukaryota > Metazoa > Arthropoda > Insecta > Diptera > Pleciidae > Penthetria > Penthetria funebris. The sequence continues at coordinate 1,746 of JANSTX010001276.1, forward strand.
AACTAATTTAATTCTTAAAACAATCAAGACATTTAAAAACAATTCAATTGAAAACTGTACAGTACAGAAACGGATAGATTGAAGGTATAAAAAGAATTAAAATTAAAGGCTTTTGAAAGAAACGTTGCTTTTTTTTAAAAAAGCATACAGACATTTTTTCAAAATTATTTTCGAAACATTATGAGGCTATTTTTATATTTAAAAAAATGTCGTTTTAAAAAATAATCAATTAGGTAAATTTTTTAATTTGGAATTATAAGAGTAGATTTCAAAACACTTTAATTGTGTAATTAATTGAACTAATAAGGTAAATATTTAATTTTATTAATATATTTATAATTCAACTAGAACCACCTTCAAATAACGTCTCATCACATGAACGTATGGAACACGGAATTACAATGTTAAATTGTAACTTTTTAATGTACAATTTAAAATGTCAAAATCCAAAATAATAAAAAATTTAAATTTACGAATTGAAATTTTAGAATAATTTTTTTGTTTTTAAATATTCGGTACAATTTGTGAATAATTCAGTAAAACGGTAGCATAATTTAGATATTTTTCAACTGGTAGCGACAAACAAAATATATACCCTCTAATCAGTCACCCATACGGCTAAGTGAATATGAGCTGCTTCCGTTAAATATTAGTTAACCATTCTTTTATATTCCTTGTACTAAAATAAAGTTAAAAAAATAATTTTTTTTTTTAAATAAAAAACAACATTTTTTTCTTTCTTTTTTTTTACAATTTTGTCACCGTTTTATTTGCAAAATTGTTAATTACATTATAAATTGTGTATAACTTAAAAACCTATAGGAAGAAATTTATTTACAATAGAAAAAAGAGAATGAGACTAGCTAAAATTAAACTAGATATATATATATATACAATATGTCATAAAATTAATTAATGAAACAAATAAAAATAAAATAATTTTACAAAAAAAATCATATACATATCATATTTCAATATACATCTTTATTTAATATGGTCCAGATTTACCAGGTGGACCATACGATTGTGATGGTCCTGAACTGCCATGTCCACCGCTACCACCTAATTCGATACCCGATCCTGAGCCACCAATGCTAATGCCACCACCAATATCACCGTGTCCGCTACCAATGCCGGATCCACCGATATCAATGTGTCCACCACCGATTCCACCACCGAGTCCACCATGTCCACCACCAATACCGCCGCCAATACCGCTGCCAATACCGCCGCCAATACCACCGCCGCCAATACCGCCGCCAATACCGCCGCCAATACCACCGAAACCACCGCCTTCCTTTTGTGTTTTGTACTTAATGAAGTATACTTCTGGTTTGCTGGGTTGTGTTGGCTGTAGTGTTGGTAAAACAATTTCTGGTTGTTCTTCTGGTTTCTTAACCAAAACATAGACCAATGTTTTCTCTTCATTTTGTGGCTGTACTGGTATAATTGGTGCTTGATATGCTGGTGCTGATGGTGCCTTAATGAAAATGATCTTATAATGTTTTTGTGCTTGACCAACTGAAATTGGACGTTGAATGCGAACATCCTCTGGCTCTGGTGGTGGTACATGTACATAAATGTGTTTTTGTACAACAGCTGAACCACCGCCTCCGAAACCACCGCCGCCGAAGCTACCGCCGCCGAAACCACCGCCGCCAAAACTACCGCCGCCAATACCTCCGCCGAAACCACCGCCTCCGATACCACCGCCAAAACCACCGGCACCACCTTCAAATCCGGAACCTGTGTTTTTTTTTAATAAAGAAATTAAAAAAAAAAAAGAGAAAAAAAAGTTTTTTTTGTTTAATTTATGGTTTTTAAATGAAATTTGTAAATTTTTCTACAAGTTTTTAATTTGGATTATTAAAGGATGTTTTTTTGTTTACGTTTTTTAAATTAAGTTTTTTAAATTTTATTTTTCGAAATTACTATAGATCGAACTATGTTTGATCAAAATAACTAATTTTTTATTGAAATTATTAAAAAATGCCGAAATTAATAATTAATTGAATTTTTTCAGATAGAAAGTAATTTCTATGTTTTTAGTCGAATTTTCTATTATTCTTCGATTGATCGAAATTTAAATTTTGTTGAGTGTTATTGGTTTATTTATTATTTTTTTTGTTTGCAAAATTTGAAATTTTAATTTAAACATTCCCAATTTTGATACTATTAAATAATAAAATAAATAACATGAAATTATTACTTATATTCACATATAGAATTTTAATTATACTCGGTATTTTATTTTTCAAATTTGCAAATTAACAGTGAAAGAAGTGTTGTTGCTTTATGTATATGCTGTTTTACAACATGATAATGCCATAAAGTAAAGTTCCTGAATTAAAATATTTTTATTATTTTTGGCACGTTCCAAATCTAATTGACAATTTCTTGAATTGTATACATAATTACTGTGTCGTTATGTTCGGGTTACACAATAAATTAAAGCTAAATGTAAAATTGAAAAAAATGCGGTATCAAATGAGAGTGAAATTCCAAAATCTTATAATTTATCTTGATAATAATTGCTTAAATGTAGCAAACTTTTTTACATGAAATACGTGATTTTGTAGAAATATATACTCGTAAATAGTATTTTAAATGCATAAAAATATTTGCGTATATTTAAAATACTAGCAACAATCTTATTGAAAGCAAACATCACGATCTATGTCACCTAAGACACACTGTTCATTTTTTAAAAAAATTTTTTATTAATTTCTTAATTTCTTAATCAATTTAAATAAATTAATTTATATGATGTATTAATACATATTTTTAATTAATTTAATAAATTTTAAAGATTCAAAGAAATAAGAAATCAAATATAATTCATTTGATGATAAATTAATTTAATTTTTCAAATCAAATTTAATGAATTTTAAATCAAGTGTGCCGTTTTTGTTTTTTGTTTTTTTTTTTTTTTTGAATAACATAATCCGGACAATTAATAGTTAAGTTTTAAAAAATAAATTCACTTGTATAATTTTTTTAAAAAAAATATACATTCACTTTATTATCACTCTTTTTAATAAAAATTAAATTCTATGTGAATGACACTGTATGCGAATTTGATGTTTTTAAAACGTCCATTTTTTTTTTTATCTTTTTTTCATGTTTTAATTTAAATTTTTTTACGGTTTAATCCAAATTGATAGTTGTGTGGACATACGTATTTTTACACAAAAAAATAAAAAAAAAAAAATAGTAAAACATCCTTTAATTTTGTTTGTTTTTCTCCAAATTTGTTTTGTTTCTAATTTATCACTGATATAATCCTATTTAACACACCTCCAAATCCGCCACTACCACCACCGCCAATTAAACCACCGCCAAATCCACCGTGTCCACCACCGAACCCACTGCCGCCACCACCTCCAAATGAACCGCCATGTCCACCGGAACTGATTAGACCGCCGCCACTGCTACCACCAAATGAACTGCCATGTCCACCTGAACTAATAAATCCACCAGATGATCCACCATGTCCACCAGATGGACGATTATATGAATAACCGGCCTCTGGTCGAGCTGATGCAATTGCTAAGCAAGACAATACCACAAACACTTTCATATCTCTTTTTTTTTGTATTATTACTATTATTGAATGGAATTGTTTTTTGGAGTAATACTAAATGTTGACTGATGATCTTCAGAAAAGTGTTTCAATTTATATTCAACGAGATAGTCAAACATAAACTATAATAATTGTATATACATATAGATGTTGATATATGTATATATATTATTATTAAGCGAAAGACTTATACCAAAGAGTCCAAAAAAGCATTCACCTACATTTTTGGTGGGGCATTTTCTCTTATAAAATGCAAAATGTCCAAATCATTGGTATCATCTTCCAACTATCGCATATTATTATTATTATTATTATTATTATTATTATTATGGCTATATAGTTATGGGTACCATATAAAAGACACATAATTTTACCATGTATATACTTTTTAATTTTAATTTCTGATGATGATGATGGTTAATGGTAAGTTTTAGTTGTTTTTGTGTTTTTTTTTTTTTTTTTTTTTAATTTTAATACATTGATATGTAATTTTTAAAGGAAAAAAATCTCATTACATCTGTTTTAGTCTTTTATGAAGATTTGTTACACAAGAGAGAGAGGTATTTTTATAATGTTAAGAAAAAAATTCGATAATTTTAACAAGGTACATTATGATGATCATATAAAAGATTTTTTGATCTTCAGGAATTAGAAAAGTTAAAAATATTTTGTGATAATGATTATGATGATGAAGATGATGATGATGATGATGAAGATGATACTCTAATCAAGATGCTATAAACAGGCAAAAAAATACAAAAAAAAATATTACAAAACATTGCACGACAAATTTTAAAGTTATTTGAATTATCTCAAGTGTTATGGCATTGTAATTTCTATTTCTTTTAAATCTTAAAATTTTTTTTTTTCGGTATATGACTCAGAATGGTTGCTTTTAATAATTTATTTACATTTTAAATTAACTGAAATTAAGTCAGATGCAAATAGGTATATCTATATTTGTTATTAGTTGTTATATTTATAGATAGTTGCTCTACTTAGTTACCAAACCGGATTAAGATTATGGTAAATAGTGTTAAAGAAACACGTTCAATTTCATCGGTCAATGACTGCATAATTATTATATATGTCGAACAAATTTATAATATTTTCTTTAGTTTGTTAGTTTTTCTTTGGACGTAGTATAATGCATTTTAATGTATAGTAATTTTTCTTTTAATTGATCAAGACAAAAAATCTACTTAAATCTACTTAATATGCTCAATGACATATAATATACTTGTAATTTCATATCATACCTGAACAGGAAATTTTATTGCATATCTTCTTACATCATTACAATTATAATAAATAATTGTAAAAATATGTACAAGTACGAGTACTTATTATAATTATACTTGTATTAAATAGAAGATATAACGCTTTTACCACTCTATAGAAAATGAAATCAGGAGTTTTTTTTTAAAAAAAAAACTGACCCCTCAAGCTCTTTTTGAAAATGCTATTTTATATGCTATTTCTCAACAGATTAAAGTTTATAGATAAGAATTTGGATTACACAAATATCCTTTTACATTTCACAACTGAAAAATCGAAATAAACAGTAGTTCATAACTAAAGTCCATTTTTTGTAAAAGAAAAAAAAGGAAATGTACTCCTTAAACGGATGCTTTTTCTATTTCCACATCAATGACTTGAACCGTTTTTTTTTTAATAGAAAGCATGCTCTCATACATGTGGTCCTATATATAGTCAAACACAAAATAGAATTAAATTCGTCATCAATTTCAACACGGCTAAAATTGCAGTGGGCGAAGTGGTGTAAGTGGGCACCTCATTAGAAATTAACATCAATTCCATCAACATAGATATCACGAGTTTTTGAATCTCGTACTGGTGAGAAAATTATGTTGTACTAGAAACGTCAACAAATGACCTCAGATTGGATGAGATGACAATGATGACAATATTTGGAACCTAGATCATTAGCATGATGATCTGAAATATTATGTAGTAATCACAGTATTGGAGTTGCTTTATTGCCAAATGTCTCAGCAATCACCTTAAGAATTAATGTTAATGTTAGCTGGTGAATCGTTAACTATATGACAGCAATTGATGAGAATCAAATATATGCTGGCGTTTTGAGACAAGTTCTTGTTTTCATTACAGTTACGAAAGGATGGAATAGATTACTGATGAAACGTGGAATCTAATAATGAGGAGAAAATTCAAAAGTGTAATTAACAAAACCAACAGAAACTACAGACACTGGACAATGAGGGGATAGTAATAAAACTTGTATCGGCGAATTTTTTTTGGAAACATTATTGACATAATACGCAGCAAATTCAAACAAACTGACGGAAACTTACTATCTGATAAGCATACTATACCGATATTGCTTTAGAATATAATATTCAATTATGTTTGCCTGGATCGTGCTGTTGTTGATAAAATAAAAAAAGATATCCAAAAAAAACTCGTACTTTCAAATGGAACGTTCAACTCACGTGAATGCAAAGAAATCCACGAATGATAATGAACTTAAATTGAAGCCTTTGGTGATAGAGAAATACAAGATTTAAAGTCATGGCATGGAAATATCGACCTGTGGAAAATGTTGATATTTTTAAATGTTGATGAATTTTATAATAATTTATGTGAGTTCAAAGCAATTGAACTATTTGTCCGTGCAATCAAAATCACAATAGAAATCCTGTTTGAAATCCATTCGGGTAATACATATATCATAAAAATGGCAATAAACGGTGTTATTGCTATGGCGATTACCTTGTTTATCTGATAGTTTTCATTAAAAATCTCGAGTCTTCTAATATTTCTTTTTCACTAGCCAGAATGAATAGCAGACAATTTTTTTTGTCTGCTGCATACTTCAGACAAACAAAATATTAACTAAATTTGATTTTCATCTCATAATCAAGGGTGCTATTTTATTAAATGTAATTTAACTTCTAAATTGAACTTTTATCTTATTGAAAATCAGTTTTTTTTTTTTTTTACTTACATTACCCGCACTGGCTAATCTTGTCATGGAATTTTTCTTTAGCACATTTTTATTTAAGATATGGCTTATAGACAATTGGGAATTTAAAAACTTTTTTTAATTATAAAAAACAAGCTTTTCATTCATATTTTCTGGAAAATTTTCTTTTCCGACAAAATTTTCATAATTACATAAGATAATGATAAAATTAAGATAATAATGAGATCGATTTTGATTAATTAGAAATATTGGCAAAGAATTAGCTTTTTGTTATTATGAAAAATTCTTCCACACCAATTAATAAGCAATATTAAATATAATTATTATCAGCGGATGGGATACAAATATAAGGTAAATTCAAGCATATATGCGATTTTATAAATGAATTACTTCATGATCTCAACTTCACTCCTGACAGGAGTACCAGACATGATGCAAAGATATGTAAACAACTTTTCGCGTTCAGGATATAAAAGACGATTATTATATAAAACATAATATTGGAATTGGATTTAAGATAGTATATTATTCTGTGTCAGGTTAATATATTTAAAAGCATTTAAAAGTATGATATTACAATTATTATCTTCATACAACACAAGTGTTGCTGGCACATTCGAAAATATTCTGCAATAAAATAACGTTTTTCTAAATTTTCTCTTAGGCAAGAAGAATTGTTAGAAATTTCTTAAGTATTCGTGAATCGGTTTAGTAATTTATTTTGGAAATATGTTTGAAGGCGTTGAAGGTTAGAGATAATACACTGTTTTTCACTAAGTTAAAGAGCATTCATGTAGATCCAAAAAAATAAAATAATAATAAATATCATGCGACAAGTAACTTTAGAAGAATTTCATTATTGCCGATTGATAGCATCAATGTATGTAAAATCCAATTCCAATTCGGTTCACAGTTTTGTTCATCGTCTCTAAATCTGCCAGTATCTACAAATTATCGTTTAATATTCTATTTATTCAGAAAATTGCAAGCTCTGGTAATAGACAACGAAGTTCAAAAACTTCACAACTCCGGTCTACAGTTAACGCAGTCGCTTATTTTTTCTTTCTGTTCGGTAATTACTGTACTGATGTATTAGTAAACTATTAGTAAACCAGAGTTCAACATAACTTTATTACTCTTATTTTGAATTTTGTGTCTTAAGCACTAGTAATAAATTTAGGTTATATCAAAAGAGAATAATTTGTTGCCCTTGGACTTTGCTTAAGTTAATATTTTAAATGACGTGACTTTTTGCATAACTCAAAAAGGTAAATAATAAAATCTAAGAAAAGATATAAAAGAAATTTTAAAAATATACAAAATTTCGATGGTTTTATATAAAATTTACATAAAACGAAAATAATTTTCATCAAAAGAAGAGATCTTTGCACAGGAAATTCATTGAAAATTTCTCTTTGGAATATTGCATGCTGTTGGCATATACCTTTATGTATATACATTTTGTGCTGAAGAATATTTAAGCATGTTATTTATTGACAAGAAATTAGCAAAAAAAAAAAAAAATGTTAAATTAAATAAGAAATATAACCGCAATGTATCAAATTAGAATGTTTTACAACTTTTTCAGAAGTGGAATGGTTTCAATAATTTTCAAAAAAGTGTCTTTTCTATCGTTAAAATATGCAAAAATGTTTTTTTCCATCATAAATCTTTAAGATGTTATGTAGCCTGATATCAATTACTTATTTTAGACTTTACTCATCTGTTTATTTATCATTAAATCACCAATAGCTTTTTGGTCCAAAATACGAGAACGCAAGTGATTATTTGAATGGCAATGGCATTGAGAAATTTTCTGGTTTACAAATGAATGGGTAAAGTGTTTTTTTTTTTCGGTACAAGCAAACATTGATTATGTTGTTGTTGATGATGATGATGATGATGATGATGATGATAATGATGATGATGATAATGATGGTACACAAAAAAATGCAACATGTAATTTATGATGATGAAATTTTTGCAATCGTAATAAATATGAAAACGAGCTAAAAAAAAGGAAAAAACAAAAAAAAACACAGCGATTTTCGGTTTAAAAAGTAAAAGTTATAATAAATTGATATATGCATATAAAGTATGCATAATGAATGGTGCTGTTAGTCAGCAGCCATATGAAAGAGTTTAAGAGTCAAATAATAAATTTTAAGTGGCTTTTTTCTGTCTTCATCTTAATGAATTAAAGTTAAAAATCTCTAAAAAAAGACAAAAACAGCAGAGTTTTTACATACTCAAGTCATAGGAACCCACTAAACTCCGTAGTGTGCATTTTGTAGCAAACATCGAAGAATATGCAAAAATGTTAAAATTTGCTTAAAAAAACAAGACCATAAATATAATAAGGCAAAAAAAAAAAAAAAAATTAAATCAAATTACATTAAGCTTACATAATTCTAGTGGTTTATTTGCTAAAATAGAAGAGGTAAAAGAAGAGAATGTGTTACACATTAGTAATGGTTGAAGATAGTTTAGATATTCTGATTTTTTTTTTTATAAAATAACATTATGTGATGTAGCAATAAAGTATCATTAATTTCTTTTTTAACTTTTGGAATCTCTTTCACAGTCATTATATTCACCATTAGTCATTCAATTTGCAATACAATATAAAGCATCAGTTCTTATCATTATCGCAACCTCCACTCCGCTGAAGAACATAAACGAACACTATTACATTTTTAGTCCATCAGTACTTAAATTAACCGGTTGATTCCAATCAAATGTATACATTCCGATATCTTTGATAGAAGAACAACTCAGAGTAAGACAATTTTTTTCGTCTAATAATTGTGTATATATTATCTCAAGATCCAACAGTCTACGTAAATATTATATTTGACCAAAGGATTGATTATTGAATAGATGAAATAAACAAATATGTCTGACTACAAAATATTTCGTGACCAACGTATGACCAAGAATATTATTGATGAAGCATTTCAAAAACTTCAACGTAGATTCGCGACTCAAACACATTGCCAACATCCATTGTCTAAATAAAAATATCGGTGATCAACAATTCTCAGACCACATAAATCAACTATTTGCCACTGACTGCACTGCAACCGATCATAATATAAACTCCTTTTTATGTTTCAAATTTACTTACTTATTAAGAAACTATTATCGATGTTACTTAAGCGATCTTTACCATTTTTGAATTAAGTAAAGCGTTAAGATAAAAATGAATTGTATAGGGTGAGACTCATTTATCAATTTCAATCACCTTGTTCTACTATTTGCTCTGCAAATGATTGCTAATTCTTTCGTGTAGTTTTAATTACTTCAATGCGAAAAAATTCGCATTCATCAATGTACACTTGAATTATTATAATTTTGTTGCATTATTCATTATACGAATATTGTAAATTAATAAGTCATTCTTATATTGTCGTGCAATTCACTTAAAAAATCTATTAGATAGATATTATTGATACATTATTACTATATTATTTATCTTGTAATGGATTGCATAATAGACATACCTATATACAGTAAACAGTATTTTCTTTTTGTGCCTGGCAAGGCTCAATTAGTATGTAAAATTATCATTTTTAGCTTTTACTCTTCGTCTTTTTTGTCATTTATTAACTACATTTTTGCATTTCATTTTCATTATTGACAGTTAAATTTAATTATTTTTTTTTTATGAAAAATATTGAAGTAGCATAATTATTAATTAAATGGATTACTAAACTTAATTTATAATTTATGTAATACATTGTCATTGAAAGTCATTGAAAGTTAAAAAAATTGTTCGCTCGAAGGACCATAATAGGGTATTACTAATCTGCTTTATTTTATTTAGTATAAAATTAGACCAATAAGTTATTTGATACTTTATACCAAATCCTTTGTAGATATTATCATTTAGTCAGATATGAATTAGTTGCAAAATTGACGTTGATGAAATGTGAGGAAGAAAAAAAAATCTGATTAAATATCTCAAAAAAAAAAAAATCAAAATCAAGGTTTAATACGAGCCGTATCATGCATTTGACACGCAAAATTGACCTGTTGATGATATTGTAAAATAGGCACTTGACTGGAATCCTCAGGGTAATACAAAAAGTTGGTCGTTCATAAATAACGTATTGAAGTGCCGTCGTTAAACAGTCTAGTAGTTGACGACTGACAGAATTAAAAATTCTAGTAGTTCTAGTAGTTCTGCAGAAATTGCTGACATCTAAGCATGATTTTTTAGTATCGCACGATTTGTTAGTTTAAAACAGTTCATCTAACATTGTCCATTAATTGCTTTAGTTAAATACATAAGTTTAACACCCATTAATGGTGGTTGTAGGTTGGTTTTATATTGCATATCTAGAGTTATGTTTTCATTTATTAATATAAACTTTAATGGTTTATAGAAAAGTACCTGCTCATATTTACATGCTCGTAGTTATTTATGTAATAAATGTTTCCATATTTACCACTAAATTATCCATCTATTAATTATGTTTTGCCAATTAGTTTTGAGAAACATAAATTTTACATAATAAATTCACAAATCTTTTGTAACGTAAATTTTATTGTTATTAATGATGTTATGCACTCACTTATGTATTATGCTATAGGTGTAAAGAGCCTCTACGTTTTTCAATGACTATGCAACTAATCTTAAAATTATAGCTAAATCATCAACATTTGTTACTTTATTCATACATAAATCTTAAGTTCATACATTATTACTTTCATTCTCATCTCATAATTCATCTTACGAGTACCTAGTACATAGCTAATGCATAATAATTTATTAATTTTGATAATTCTATATAATATGAAAAGATATGTTTAAAAGGGCATGTAATAATGAAGATGATCTCTATATATAATAGTCATATATAGGTCTATCACAGGCCATATAATCATATGAAATACCATGTAGCATACAAAATTGATGAAGAAGACTCATGTCAGACCATTGAATAGAAGAAAAAAGATAAAATATGTTAGGAAGGAGATTCGTTAATGTTATTATACTCATCATAAGTCGTAATCTTTACAAGAATTTACTATAGCTACATGTATTACATATATATTGTTTAGCCACAGATGACCGTATATGACCGTATGTGGTGCGTTTCAATATGAAAGGTTTTTTTTTTTTTTTGTATAACTCATAGAGTTAAAGCATATTATGAAATTGATTATGGATTTCACTGGATTATTTTTACTATACTCAAATGATAATAAAGAAATCATATAAATAGACAAATTCATTACTTATTGTTAGTAATTGGTATTTCCTTGAAGATCTTATATTTGAGCAGCTAAATAAAATTATACAATTGCAATCCGAAATGCAAAAAGCGATGGGTCAAGCCTATAGCCAACAAATATTGTAATTTCCAAGCTCATGTTGTGCATTTGATGGGAACAGCTATGTATGTAAATTATCATAAACTGCTTCAACTACCGACTAAAAATGATACCAAGTATTGCAGCCGCAATGCACACAATAAAGTTATTCTTTAGTATATGCCAATGTTCGTTCACATATTACAAGTTCATAAAAAGATAGTTGGAAACGCTGAAATGGGATGTGATACCTCTTGAATAGGCTAAGAAATTTTGGAGTAAGGAGAATATTGTTGAGAGGAGTACACGAATGAGTTTGATGATGATGATGACCTAGTCTCAATTATAGATTCCCCAGTCACTACTTTCTAGTTGTGATACATTTGAAAATTATAGAAAGTGCCAACAAATTTAGATATATATCTGCATGGAAATGGCAACATTCTTCATTATAAGTTTAATAATCAAACCATTGATCATTTTTTTTCCAATTTACTAATTATTTTAAATTTATGTTTTGGAATGTTAACCAATCATCTTATAATATAAACATCAGACCATTAGAAAATTTCATAATTGTATAATAACTGACAAGATTATGAAAATTTTCAACATTTTCTTTGTGGTCACTGCCATTATTTGGGTATTCAAATAGTTATAGTCATCATCGTCATATGTCTATACTGGTAATTTTGTAAATTTTCAATGAGAAATATGTAAATTTCAAAGAATGTTTTAACAATTTTTTTAAATTATAATAACATCATATTCTTGTAAGATATACAATTAAACATTAAAGCTAAGAGAAAAATGTAAAGACACTTTCACTTATATGACTTTGGTATATGGTTAGAGATGAAACAATGGCCAATTATAACTACTATTTGCACTGTGTACTGTTAATATGATATTATAATAAAAATCAATGCCCATCTCCTATTATATATGGTAAAAAAATTTCAATGAACCACACACAGGAGAATAGAACATTATCCACACAGGAGTATAGGACATGTTGTCATGAACGAAACACACGTGGTTAACCTAAAAACAGTCGTACATAAGTGTTTTGGTTTATGTACTGGTAACATGTCTTATCAAATCATCGCATTTGTGTTTGGACAACTAAACAGAACAACTAAGCAGAATTCTGGCATTAGTACCAGGAATTCATAAATTATTCACGATTTCTGGTCAGTACCTTTGTTTAATTTCATATCTTACCATTAGTACCAGCCTACTTAATGACAGTTCGTCATTACGTTATTATTGATCGACCACGTCTTCTACTATCCTATTTCAGGCTATCACATATCTAGAGATATCATTGACCGGATACATCTCAAAGATGATTCGATATCTTTCTCAGCACCACCATATATTGCTAAATATTTTACCAGTTAAAAGTCGTCTACTTAGTTCATTATTATATCATTCACATCTAAAAAGCATACCATCAACGGGCCAATATTCATAAGTATTGTTTTTACACCACTTATTTGTATGTGACTGAAAGGTAAAATTTATTTCTAATTTACTTGTCCTGGACATAATAAAATAAAAACTTGGTAAGTGTGCCAATATTAAAATAGCATCATTTGTAGAAGAACTCATAGCCGAGATATAAAAATATGTACAACCACGAATAAACCGAAAGATTAGTCAGGATCCAGTGAAAATAAGAATGGTGTAAATTGCTCAAACTAACAAATCGAAAGGCATGGAATTGTTTCGCTCCATGTGCACGGTATCTCTATTTCAATAAAAGTCCATACTATGCTCTACTGCTACTACAATTGCTCGTATGAGGGAATTTAAAATTTCATTTTTAACTTACCTTTTAAATAGATAGCTGTGTAGATATCTGGATAACGTTTGTACTGAATATGGTAACTTGAATGAATTTGAATAAAAGGACACCTCATAAATATGGGCAAAATGAACATTATTTAAAGGGTTTTAGAAAATACTTTAAATTTCTTTGATATCATCACCTACCCATTTACCCAATGTAATAAACAAAAATATCACACAATTTAACCATAATCTCTATATATGTTCTTATAAAATATTAAAGTAGCACTTAACCCAATGGTAATCCTAAAAGTATTTCAATACAATTTATACTTCATCCTTTTTTATACACAATTTTTAGATATCTCGTATAGTTGGTGTCGTCCTTTACAGAAATTTCTACCTTTATACTATATAAAATACTGGCAAATGTAAGCATATATACAAAATGAACGAGTATATCCTGCACAAAATAAAACATTAAACATATTTTATTTTATAAAGGAATAAAACAATAAATATATATTCAAATATATTTAAGGACGATTTATTCTGGGAAATATATTCGAGAGGTGAGACAGGAGATTGTTGTATGGCATTTTAAAATAAATAACGCTCACAGTTAGATAAATATATATATGTAAATGAAATACAATACTCTCGCTACATAGACAAAGCAGATTCTCGTATAAGGATTTAAACTGAAATGTGATGCTTCCTTAAAAATAATATACAAAATGCAAAAATTGAAATAACTGTAAGCAGATATTACACGGGTTATCCTTAATAAAATGATACAATAAATTTTTCTTTATATTACTTGAATTTGGTGGCATTATGCAGATATTATTTAAAGATGATTTAAATCAATGTGTGCTTATCTTTATTCTATTCTTCAGCAATGAAAAGCAGGAAATATTCAATGGGGATTGGTATTGTGGATAGGGAGAAACTTTATAATGTACAACGTGTAACAACATTGAATTTTAAAGTGACACAAACTTTAGTTATGAAGTTTTATAATACCATTCCAAAGTATTAAGTATACAGCTGATTGTGTGTATTGTGGAGAACATAATAATTAGCAGGTAAATAAAGAAAAACTCCGATGATCGTTAGAAACATTGATGTTAAGTTGCCTAGAATCCCTGACTTACAATAGTGTTCTATGTACGGATTTGTGAATTGAAATATAAACGGTCAAAAATTTAGTAGGATAATATTGTTAAGATTAGCAAAGGTAATTTTTACATATTTTATTAGAATGGAAATTATATAATTCATCAAATGGTGGGTATAATGGATAAGAGTGTCTCTACTCGTGTAATATACGTTCCCTTGAAAAAACAAAAAATTAATAAAAGATAAATCATTCAAGGGCACGCACCCACTTCTGATGGAAATGATGATCAAATTGCAGCATATTATGGTGCTATTCAAATGCCTATAAATGATAATTTATCTTATTTATCTTATTAACGACAAAGTATCGATTATTATTATTGTGTGCCCTAACTCGAGTAATATACCACATACTAAAAATTTGCAAGATATATGAAAATCTATTAAGTATTGGCACCCACTTTTGATGGAAGTGACGATAAAGTTAAAGAATTTTATAATGTTATTCAAAAAGCTATGTAAACGAAATTTTTTCACATTATATTTGAGGAAAATAGGCAATTTCAATGGAAATCCATTGACGAAGACGAGAAAACAGAAATTTTAGTACTGGTGAGCAAAAAAAAAAAAAAAGAAGGATAGAAGTAATGTCCTTATAAATTTCATGCTACTATTTTCTGCTATATACAAAATTTTTAAAAATGGTGGACAGAGGAAGTTAAATAAGCCCTGATTCAATTGTCAGTGTTGAATAGTGTACCAACAGGTAGTGAATTTTTTGATCTCGTAAAATCACGGACACACATAACTGATCTTAAATATTTAGCTTAATCAATAACAGACATGTGGATGTCTAATATATAACCATATGTTTAGCACAAAAATCATTGTATTGCCATTAAAAGTGCATGTATTTTGTTTTAGTGTAACGACTAAATAACCCCATTAGTGTTTAATATCGAATTCAATCTTATTCTTTCCGATATTTTAGAAAGTGTGTAAAGTAAGTGTGATTCCATTGTGTAGTTTGAGCAATTCTGCAATATTTAATAATTTTCATAAAATAATAAAAGCCATCTGCGTTACCATGAATTTAGCATCGCACCTCCATGTGCGGTCTTATATTTGCCAACCATTAAAAACCTATTTCACCTAAGATATTTCCAAAGAATCTGATGGGATGTCATGTGGAGCAACTTTATAAATTCAATTCATCATTTCTATACAATTTTCGATTTCTTCAGGAGTAACTTTATTTTCTGGCCCCAAAGTAGAATTTTATTAAGCGTTTGTTTTCAAATAATTTAGATTGATGTACCGAGTTCCCATATTCTGTGTATCTGTATATTGGTCGCAAATGAACATACAATCAGAGTAATTTAACGAGCAGCAGAATTAGTCTGTGATACAAGTTGTTCGGAGTTCAATAGACAAAAGATCGTCTACACAAATTTTTTAGTAATCTGTTCTGAATTTATGTGAAATCAATTTTGCATTATAGCATCCAAATTGCGGCAAGACAGCATCCTAATTGCGACAAGACATTGCGCATTAGTATTATATCCTATTATTGATGTATTGTGGTCACAAATGAAGTGGCCGATGATCATCAAGAATATTCAACCAAATTCAATCATAACATATGTCAGTAAAGGCATGTGATGGAATTGTCAATAATATCTCAATATATGTGCTTGACTGAAATCTCTATGGGAATAGTATACATTTTTACCAACTTTGTCAATATGATAACAATTTAATATTAATTGCATTGCTATTAAATTTCAATTGCCCGATTATCACTACATTAAAGCAGTTTGTTGTACCTAATATCTTTATTCTACCCTAAAACAATTAAAAAAAAATAGAAGAAAATTTCTAAGTAATCTTCCTATAACAAATCAAACAAATATTTTCAAATAATCATGACAAACTTTCTTCTTACCCTTAAATGGAAAACAAACAAAAATAAATTTTGAAATCTTTCTAGGTTCATATTATCATCCCCCAAAACTTTATTTCAATTTATTTTATTAATGTACTCGGAATAAAGACATAACATGTTAGACAAACAATGAAAACTTATGTGTGGTACATGGCACATTGACATAACGTCTCGTACATATATATATAAAGTTAATCTTGGAATGGGTCTCTCATATTAGAATCAGACGAATCATCAAAACTGTTCTTCGATGTAAATAAGAAGGAAAATAATATATTTTCATCTAACATGGCAGATCAATGAACATAATCACAACATTATCGTATATAGAAATCAATATATTGAATTAGTTTCTAGAATTGGTAAAATAAAGCCTCAAAACTGATAACCGAGAACATTTGATTGAACATTGAACTAGTAGGAAAATCTATTAACATTGCAAATGACTAAAATCCTGGACAACGAAAACGGTAATCAGAATTCTGAAACCTAGAAAGAATCATATAACAGTAACAATCCACCAGCCGATTTTACGACTTTTGACTTTCGCAAAACTATATGAATAGCTGAATAAAATGATTGAGTAAATTGATACAAAAATCCTCTTTCTAACTAACAAAAGTGGATTCAGAACAGGTTATTGGACTTCACAATTTTGAAAAAAAAATACGAACTCATTCGAATTTTAATGGCATATGATTTGAATTCTAGACGCAAGGTATTTCAAATATTAACTGGAGCAAGTGGTGATTACAAACACAATAGTAATTTCAGTATATTGGACTACAGAAACGAAACGGTTCTGTTTGACGCCCAATTAGATAATGAACATCCAACTCCACTAAACTATGCAGCTATATGTTTGCATCTTGAGCTGCTGAATTACTTAATTAAACTTAAACAAACACCTACACCTGGGTGGTTCAAGAATTGAAGAGGTAATCATAACTGATATTTTTATGTTGAGCGAAATTGGAAACTGTGTATTAATCATAAACTTGTGATTGATGGTACTATATTTTGTACATAAAAGAATACACAAAGAAATTTAAATTTCACAGAGCGACAAACATGTGTGTTTGTGAAGACTCGCAGATTTGGTGGTGATGAGCATAGAAGTGTCAGTCGAAGGATAAGTTAATACAGTTGGAAAACCATTTGTGATATTGCAAAATACGCTCGTGACTGGAAAATGTAGGGTAATAGAAGACCGGGTCGTCCTAAAACAACGTGGCGAAGAACTGTCATTCCGAAAGTCATTACCAATGGCAGAAGATGGATTAAAGTGAAAATACTGATCAGAGATCGTGAACATAGGCGATTGTTCGTTGACACCTGTATTATGAACAGAATCGTCCGATAGTTAGACTGAAATTTCTAGATAGTTAGACTCTGCCAAAGGTACAAATTTTGCAAATTTTTATAATATAGATTCGCAACGGTTAAATCCGTTCCGCTTCGAAAACGGAACACAAAATTTACCAAAATTATTTTCATATAAAATTTTGAAAATCTTTTTTTTTTTTCATAATTCTTGGTATCGCATCGTAAGAGCTGTTAATTAGAGAAATTAATTTTAATTCCTGATTTTTTATTTTTTTTATGTTTTTTTGTCTTAATATTACAATAATATAAATTTATCGTTTTTAATTTATAACCGACATAAAACACTCATATTTATGTTAATATATTAAAAGTTTCCAATTTTTTTTTATTTTTATGAAATTTAATAAATTTTTCATATTTTATTTAATTAAAAAAGAAATTATTATTTCTTATGCGTAAGAGTCTTTCATTTAACGCACTACTAATAATAAATTTGCTTCAGGGTATTGAATGATTATGTAAGATAACATGTGAGAGTAATGAACAAAATCATTTAAGATTATGTAATTTTATGTATTAATTATAATAGTGAAAAGATGAACGACAAATGCTTGTAATTTCCATTCAGCAATTGATGAACTGTTATAATATGTCACAGAGACATTGTACATGCGAATGGAGTGGTCGCGATGGTAAATGAAGTGTCGGCGCGTTAGTGAATTTATTGGTCGTAGTGATGAATTATTATCCAAAGGAATTATATTTACCTACTCAGAGTGACCCCGAAGCCACGTTAAAGAAAACGTTTTTAGTTAATGACAAATTAAAAGTAAATTCCATGTACATAAAATATAGGGTTCGTCACTCAAAATATTACCGACTTCACGAACAGTTGCAGCGACCGGAAAAACTGATTACAGTGGAAAGTTCACAGATTTTAGTTTATAATTAAGTTTAGATGTGCACGAAAATATTATGTTCTAGGTGGTAATTAATCGTCCGCAACATCATTAGATAGCGAAAAGTAACGCAACAAATTGAAAAAATCAAAAAATAATAAGTAACAGTACGGCAAAATTGACACAAGCCCACACTGAGCAATGAACAAAGGTGTGACAAGATACAAAAAGTACAAGATTTAACAACAGCACAAAAGACAACAAGTCTTCAACTATTAAAGCCATTGAAAAGCATACACACTATTGGAACTACAAAATTTGATATCTTCTAATGAGAAAAGGTTCACTGTTTGTCCAGTAACATGTAAACAAACCAAACGATCTTGAGTGGATGAAAGGCAACTTAAGTGATTTTTTTTTTTAAGTTGATATACGCATAAACAATCGGTTGCTAATGTGATCATCATCATTTCTTTATTTTATCATTAACAATTACCATGTGAATTAAACACATTTAGAGATATATTTTTTGCTGTCATTTTTACAGGTGATCGATACAAAAGTGCCATAAAAGTAACTAACCATCATGGTATTCATTAATTAATTAAATTGTAGTTTTTTCTATTTGTAATGAAAAATAATGAAAATTTTAATTAAATGGCTATTCTTAATTAAATTGACATAAAATGTTATTTAAATTTTAAATATTTATTGAACGATCGATGATCAATTTATTAACTACAATATTTTCTATAATAAAATCGTCTTTCACTCTGCTTTTGATGTCAGTCAATAGTCGAATTGATTAAGAAAAAAAATTTAAAACTTTAAATTGGAAAAGGTTATGGTTAATTGATTAGTCATTGAATTAAAAAATGATTTAATAACTCGTAAGATCAAATTTCACGAATATATCCTTTTACTTTTAATTTTTTTTTCTTTAATATACTGAAAGTTACGAGTATATGTTGCATTAAATCTAGTGATCTAGTATCGTTAGTAGAACACAAAAAAAATAATTGCTTCGTGCTTATGTTATGCATTTTTATACGTTAATTATAATGTGAGTGCAATGATCTTTCCACGAACGGTATGGCATCGAACTCTCATAGATATAACATTAAGTAATCTTATAATAAATAAATTAATAAATTGCTTTTCAAAATAGAAGTCTCATTTGATAAGTTGCATGAAATAATAATAATTATTATGTAATAATATGCAAATAATCAATTAAAAGATAAACATTGAATTAATTAGTGACAATCGATTCTCGAATGCAATCATCATTATCATTATTATCTTCATAATCTCCACACCACGCATAAGCATCAGTCATCAACGAACAATAGCATCATATTATGCCCAGTACATCCACCATTCGTCTGATAATCGTGTTGATTGAATTGAAAGCAGTCAAATATTTTTGATATACTGCAAAATCTTATATTCGGAACACTTTTGATGCAATATTTCTACACATGATTCGGCATCATTTTCATTAATATAGTCTTTTACTAAAAAACACCTGATATATTCGATACTTCATCTATCGAACGATGCTCTACTTCGTTTAATTAAGGATCATACAATTTCAAGGCATTCTACATTTGGATACGATAAACTATTGAAAATGTAAACTAAGAATGAGTCTTATAGAAGAAACAAAAATTATAAAATGGTTACTAAGTAAGTTTTATTATAATGGTTTGCTTGATTATCGCTATTTGCTTAAAGACGATTCCAAAATAAAACCATACATTTTATCTTTATTGATTACTCTCACCTCAGATGCTCATTTCACCTCAACATTGGCAAAATATTATGTGGTATGAGATGATACTGTTTGAAATCAATATCAGATTATCAGTTTATAATGATATATTAAATATTTATATCACTTACAAGATTCCAGAAATGGTCTGCACTGACAGCAGACCATTTGCAAAGTTGATTGCAACTGGACGCGGCCACAGGTTGCGGATAGTGGAATGGCTTTCATATGTGGTATATGGGGGTTACCCGAAAGGACGCGGACAATCAACGGTCATGTTGGAGGGTCTCTGGGGTTACTGTATGGCAGCAGTAACCATTTAAATTCAGAGTCCAATGATAACATGATGAC
>JANSTX010001287.1:0-22818 GCA_027564355.1 Penthetria funebris
TAATATTCAATGCGAATAAGACGCAGTTGTGTCTTTTGTCGCATAAATCAAATACTCCGGATCCAAATATACATTTCCATGAAAATTTGCTGCGCTATACTTCGGGTCTGAACTCACTAGGAACGCTTATCAATTATCAAACTACTATGGAATGATCACATCTTGGGTGTGGCCAAATCCGCGGCCAAAAGACTTGGAATTCTATATAATTGCCATTATATATAAAGCATATATAGGACTTCTAATGGAGTAAGACGCTCACATATGAGCTGAGGCTCCGGCGACCAGCCTTGGTTTTCTCAACAGAATTCAGAGGCGACGGCGACCAGCCTTGGTTTTCTCAACAGAATTCAGAGGCGAGCCTTTCGACTTATAGGCGATGAACAAATCACCGGTCACATAGATTCTCTTCGGCATAGGCGCAATGTGGGAGCGCTAACACTCGTTCAATAGATATAATAATAGCAATTGTGCTGCTGAGATTGCTAGTATTATTTGCAACATTCGGGTATTCCCATTTAATACACGACTAGCTCGGTTGTCACACACGCATTCTGTTAAATTTACGTTTGGTCGCACGATTAGATATCGAAACACGTTTATGTCGCGTACTTCTCGTCTGTGGAATCGTCTGTCTGAGGATGTGTTACCTGAATTTTACGGCCTCCAGACTTTTAAATCAAATGGTCACAGTAAACTTCTTAAGAATTTGAAAATTTTAGCCGTTATTTCAAATTCATCTAAGGCATGTGAAAAAATAATTTACGTCAGTATCTATGGAATATAAGAATAATTTTATTGAGATTTGGAGTATAGACGCTTGGACATGTTTGGTGAAACGAAGGTTTTTGCACTCGATGTATCTAATGTGTTTGACAGAGTTTGGTATTGGACATCGTATGATGTTCATCATGTCATTAGAAGTTGAATTTTAGACTTCTTGAGGGACATATGTTTGTTATCACACAATCTAGCTACACTTGATTCCTTTATTAATTTTGATAGAAATTTATTGCTTGAATCGTCAAAATTCATTCTCACGGACCGCACTCAATTCTAAATAGCTTTGGAATGATCACATCTTAAATGTTACTTAAAATGCTGCAGGAACACTTGTAGCATTAAATGTTCACAGATTCCTGCGTCATGTGAAACTCAAAAGTTATTTTGTATTTGTGTGAATAGATATTAATGAGTAAATAAAAAAATCTATTCACAGTGAACAAAATAGGAGCAGCATAGATGATGATGAATTGATTTTGCAACTCAATGTCATTTTTACCAAAAATTGGTTTTTTAAATTATAATAAATATTTAGGTTTGATATGAGTTTGATTCAATGCTTTTAGATATCAGTGTGTTATGGTTTACAGTGATCCACATTAACTTTTTTCTAGATCATAGATCCATAATATCACATCACATTCATCATAAATGCTCAGCTATACTTAATTTAGTATTTGCGATATTTTTTCAATCAGTCGATAAACTCGATATTAGCACCATATATTTTTTTGCTTTTTTGCTTCGATCACGCTATTATCAACATAAATCATGATCGAGTAATCGGAAACACTGCGTGGAGTTAAATGTGTGTAACCATTTATAAACAAAACCCATCATAGGATACCATTAATTAAATTATCAGTAATCTTACTGAAATAATTAAGTAATAGGCAATTGTAGATGGTCACATTTAATATAGTGTCATTTGAGACATTGCCGATTTTTGGATTAAATGCCCTGTAATCTGTGAAATGATAAACTTGCGAGAAGCTAAAGAAAATAAATAGTTGCCGAAATTTGTATTATGTATTATTATAGGAATCACATGCATTAGGTTGATTTTGAAAATACAATTTACAATGGCATAGGGTATTGAACTTAAATTATGCAGTTTTTAGTATGCTAAATATGATGAATTTTTTGAATGGCAAAATCTTAAAATGCTCGTATTTCACATTAAAATAAAAATAAAAAGAAACTACTCGGATTATTATGTAAAGCCAAAAAAAAAAAAAAGTAAAAAAGAAAAAAATTACACGGGTAATAATTATTCTTTTACTATACTCAGTGCACAGCCAATTAACATAAATGCTGTTTATTTAATACTATTTAAATTTCATGCAATTACTGACTTTATATATGTAATTTATATGCAAATTATTTTGCACTGTACCTCACATATATACGAATGAGTAGATAGTACTTTTGTCGTAAGATAAGCGATGCATTTTATAAGAGACGTATGTGAAAATACAATGAAATGATATTTTATTGTTGATAAAACACTTTAACTTTATTTGCTCATTACAAAGGAAATGCATTCACACGTCATTGATTATATGCTAAAATGAGATGGTCAATGGTTAGCTAAGTTTTTAAGTGCTCTTAAGAACATGCATTTTTATTTTTTTTTTGTATTGAAATGCAAAAAGGAAATGTAGAACCTTGTTTTAATTCATTGAGAAAATTTTAAAGCCAATTAGGTACATATATTAATTTCCAGGAACCTAATGTTGTATGAATTACAATTGTAAATAATTAGATAATAATATTAAGCATAATATTCCTCTATTGCTAAGGAGCGATAACTATGTGTATATACGACAACCGTTAACCAAATGTTCACCTTCGTCCAGTGATCTTTTTGTGATCAACACTGCAAACATTGTGTGCAATATGTGGACCAAAACGAGATGAAAAAAAAAAAAAATGTAAGAAAATGGATTTTAAAATAACGTGAATATGAAAAGAAAAAACTGAACATTTTGGTCAATGAACCTCTTCTCCTATTACATAAAAATCTGCAAAATAATTTTTTTTTTCTTAAGAAATGTCGGAAATCAACATTTTTTTCTTATTAAATTTAGAAGCCGCTGGATACCTTTTATATTTGTTTTTTTTTTTTTGGAATACTCATTTTTTGTTTTGCTAATTTTTATATTTTTTGCCGTGTTTTCATGTGTTGATAAAAATTATTGGAATTTGATTTTAATAATTTTTTTCATTTTATTTTTTTAAATTAAACAATATTATTATGAGTTAAATTATATTAAGTTGCTAAAAATAAATATTTTCTTATTATGCAAGATTATAAGAAAAACTTAAATGTTTGTATAATCCAGCCAAATGCGAAGGAGAAGTTATTTCTAATGTTGAATCTACATATGCCGTAACTTAATAACGACTAATTTTAATATATAAGAATCCCTTAGTTTGACTCCACTCATCATGTCCAAATTCCATAATTTAGATAATTGATTTGTTCACAGTTCAATATAATATCCTGCAGTGAACTGAAGTTCTTCTTCATTTTTTCAGCTCGAATGAGACACATTAATTCTGTTTCTAATGATTTTATATACTTTTTAGGGTTCCGTATTTTAGCTACGACTGCCGTTTTTTTGTTGCCAAAATCTTCACTTCTTCTGTATGGTTTAATGTTCTGTTTTGCATGGATATTAAGTTGTCGTTGTCTAACTGCATCATATATTGGGTTATCTTCATCGTTGATGGAATTGTTCAAGATTTTACCTACATTAACAAAAGAAAAAGATCTTACATCAAAAATGTGTGAGGTATAAAAACTTCTGTTTGTTATAATGTAGTTAATAGTTGACTGTTGACATCTGGTATTATGCCAAGTATATTTATGCTGATCTTTATGTGAGAAAAAGATAATTCGACGTTCACTGTTAGCGTGTTTCATTTCGTGTTTCTTCGTTAAATCTTTATTTAACACCATTCAATTTGGTTGCTCTAAGCAGTGATACGACCCATCCTAATGTACAGTGTACTGATCTGATGGCCGGCCTTAGGCAGTGACTGTAATAGAACAAGAATGGAGCGGGTGCAGAGATGCGCAATGCGAGGTATTACGGGGGCGCTAAGAACGGTGCCCATGGAGTCGCTCAACGCTCTTCTGTGTCTGCTACCTGTGCACTGCTACTCCAAACTGACGGCCTCACGTAGTGACGTAAGACTGAGAGCATTAGACGCTTTTCAAGAAAGGCCGTATGGGCATGGTAACATACTGCGCCTCTTACCTCATGAAATTTTTGCACATGCTACTGACTATTCGGCGCCAAAGTTTTTGCCTAACAGAGGATTCGCTACCAAATATCCTACACGAGCGGAGCGGAAGTACGAAAACCCCTTGAATGGTTTTGATGCCATCATTTTCACCGACGATTCCAAGATGGAAGCCGAAGCAAGTTTCTCCGTCACTCAGCAAACTAAACAAACAAACTGGTTTATTCTATATGAGTCTGGTCACTGCTGGATGGAAAGATCCACCTACATGCAGATTATCTAGGATTACTTGGGTCGAGTTGGGGGGAGTAAAACGGAAGAGCTGAGGAGCATTTGTGGTTTTGTTATATCATCAGAAATATAATTCGATAGTGTTGAATCTGTTGTTTACCAATTTATCTAATTGGCATTCTTCTGGTGATTGCCTACTCAACACGTCTTTACCTTTCACGCGGTCGCTTGGTGCGAAATCCATCTCAACAACTTAGTAGCTAGTTAAAGAATTATGCACCACTAAACTGAAATATTCATATATAATTTCCAAAATTGCATTCATTCATCTACAGTTTCTAGATGAAGATTTTTTTGTTTACTGCAGCAGTTAAGTTGGAATGCGGCATAAGCATTAAAATATATTTGATTTTTGTTATTCAACGTGGGTAAATTCGTGACAATATCGTTTGATAATGTCAGGAATTATAAATCAGTCAAAACCCATTTGTCCATATGGTGTCGAAAGTGTTTTCGCAATAAAGAGCCATGGCAATTGTGTATTTTCGGCCAAAAACCAATACGAATTCTTATATTTCCCGCATTAGTTTGCAAAATGATAAGTTACAAATGAATTCCTACACATTTCTCATTCTTAATTTGGAAATGCAAACCACATACTCTGATCCTAGAAATTCCAATTGGTTGTATTATCAAGCATTTTATTCAGTTTTTCATTTCCTTCATACAGACATCCATATATTAAAGCAATTTCATTCCACCTATTGGTCTAATAGATTATAGCACTTTAGTACTTATTTGAATGTAAAACCACAAGAATCAAATGATAAAACTATAACCTGATTATTTGAGAATATTGTTATTCTTTTATTTTAAACTTAATATTTAAGATTCCCCTGTGTGCATTTTAGTATCGCATATACTTGATCTTGAAATAATATTGCATATTTGTATAAATACTAACTCCTAACCTCCTCTTTAACTATTTTACAGTTTCTTATGTGATATACTAATAGTATCGGGTAGAATGAACTATTCTGATAAGTTTAATTCCCAATCAAGTGTTTATTTGTACCTACACCAGATATCCGTTCGGAACAGAGTTATAAATTACCAACATCAAATTAAACCCAGTTAAAATAGCAAGTACAAGGACGTGATTATAGACTCCTTTTTTTGAAGTAACATTAATTTCCTATCTAAGTAGCTATAGGTATGACCATATAACTCGCACTGCCGAAACTTTTCAATTTCATGTGAATCGTCAATTAATGAACTCTGATTGGACAAGTATATGATCATGACATTTAGCTGCCACATGGCTCAAGAATTGCGAGATTCGAACTAGACGTATTTGTACTGAATGAAATTCAATTAAAAGCGGACAAAAGTTTATATAATGTCTACTTTCGTTTTCATGGAAACCCGTATTACAAGGATCGTAGTAGTTGAGTGTCATTATTAATAATTAACAAAGCAAAGTCTTGTTGAATGGTAACCAATATCTAATCATATAATTTCAGCAAGATTCAAGTTTACTGATTTTTTAGTTTTATTAAATAGTTTAAAGAAGAATTTGTAATAAACTTTGTTATGGCTAAAATGGGTAATTTTGTCTTTAGATTTATTTCCATGGATGTTTTCAGTGAGGAGTGAATCTACTCTTTTAGCGATTACAAGATTCGACTGTTTATTCAGGAAAATACGTTGAAACGATTGATAATTAAACGAATCGTTGAGCCTGTCTCTGTCTTTATTGATATCTCAGTGAGATTCTGTAAATTCTATTCCGTAATAGGAATGAATGAGGTATTTTTAATAATTAATGTACACAGTTTAAGATATCTCGGCAAAGGATTGCAAACAACAATTCTACCAGATCGTAAAAGTTTGAAAAATCTACATTTGTTTGCAAAATAAAGCCACGTCGATTTTTTTCCTCATTGTTTTCACATAGTACAGACAAATCAACTTTTTACTATGTTGGAGGTTAATTGGTGTTATCTCAAACAACACTTTCATTGCTGATGATTATTATTTTATTAGTACTAGTTTGGAATGGTTAGCATTTTCAGTTAACGTTTTTGAAACTTCGACTCTGATAACATATCATCCAAAATGTTGAAAGCGAAATTGGATCTTATTATATTACTGGATTGTGGTTGTTTGATAATATTCCAAAATTGTGGAAAGAGGGGTTAATAATGAAATTGCCGCCGAAAAATGGTAACTTTATTATGTGCTAGAACTGGCGTGATATCACCAATATCATACAGAAAGGTTACATCTATTATCATGCACGATAGGATCAGTTCAGTTTGCAATCGGATATACGAAAGGAACAGGCAGGTTTCAGTCTTGCTAGATCTTGCACAGACCATAACAAGACATTACGTGAATTATTATTGAGCAGTTGATTGAATTGCAAATGCCATTGTGCATGTCATTTGTCAACTTCTAGCAATCATCATTCGATAGTATTGATCGTGAAGTAATGTAAACAATTACAGAAAGTTATGGAATACCGCGTCTAAGCTGATGAATAGGATTCGCGGTCTATATTGTAATTCGCAATGTAGCGTTTTAAAATGTAGGAGACTTTGTGATGTTTTTTATTTACTTTTGTGTGTAAAACAGGGATGCATACTATCACCTGTTCCTACTCTTTTTGGACTGTGTTATGACCAAAATAAAATATGAATCGAAAGGTATTCTGAGTGTCAAATATTAGAGTGAAATTAGAACGACTTGTGAAATACAGTTCACAAGTCGGTCTAAATATATATATGTTAAATAGACGAAACTAATGAAAATTGGTACACCGAGAAGATCATTCTAAGCAATGACGAAAAAAATAGATGAAGTATAGAATTATTCCAATATTTTGGATGTTTTTTGACAATTGATAGTAGTTCTAAAACAGGTGTATAGTTTAATTAGGATTAGTTCATGGTCCTGGCGAGCATTGTTTGCAGTTTTGTTTGCTATTCTAGATTAATATGAAAGTGAAACTGAAATCCGCATTAATTAAATGAATTAATTAAATTAAAAATAATTCATATATTTGACGTTAATTTAAAAGAAAAATTATTTACAAACAAAATTTTATTGGTTTGACAGTTAATTTGTGCGTTCATCTATTTTGTTTATTTAATTAAATGCCATTGAGTCCACTCATTGAAATTCAAATAAACAAAAGAGTTGTTTGCAAAAAGTTAAGCGACGAACCTATAAATTTTATTTGCAATTAGAAAAAAAATGATTAAAACTAACTTTCCGAATGTTATTGCGTTAAGATTCGAATAAATTGAGGATATAATTATAATGAATAAAAATAACATATTAAATCTTTATTGGAAACAAAGGAAGAGACATTCATATGAAAATGAAGTGGATGCAAATTTCTATCTTAATTTTGCCATTTCTAGTTTGCATGTTACATCAAATGAAAATACAAATAACTATAAAGTTGATAGGTTGAGTAATCTTGATTTTAATCGACAACTCCATTTGTGTCACATCTCATAACATTCTTTGAAATTTATGTTTTCCCATAATGACAAATGTGATGCAATGAATATTTTCTAATATCATCAATCATGTATAGTCGCGTATATCAAATTTATTTGCTCTTAATCCACATATGAGCATTACATATAGAACCAGATTAAAGTATGTAACGATCGTATTACTCCTCTATAAAAGTCATCATATATGCAATACACACTAACTGCCCTTGATAACACTGACCTTGTTACCATTGAATACCTGTACTATATCATCATGTATAGAGGCATATGGATTTAGTATGTAATATAAATTTTATCATATATTTCTAAATTATGCATTTATATAACTTAAACGACTCGACTTACTGACAAGACAAGACAAGTGACAACTGATACCTTGTCTACGAATGAGTTTTTCTTCTTTTTTTTTTCATGTCTTTATGAAAATTATTCATAAATTTTAGCACTGTCAATATACACCCAAATATATATGAATACAATTCAATATATAAACATTTATATGCAATTATATGATACATATAATAATATATAAGTGCAAGCAGTTGCAACAAGAAATGGAATATGACACCATGTTGTACAATATACGTTTTCAGAAAATAAAAATGATAAGTTCATTCATGAATTGTTTATTGTGGTGGGTTTTGTAAATGAAAAGAAAGGAAAATTTTTAAAAAAAAGGAACGAAAAACGTTGATTTTATTTTTAATGCTTTTTTTTTTCATAATAGAATTAATTAATTCAATAGGAATAATAAATGAAGTGTAATTGAGTGCATGCTACAACTGCAGTTTATATTTACTCTGGTTGATTTTTTTTTTCTAATGCGTTTCTTTTACTTTTTAAATTGCATTACCTATACTACAATCGTTTAGGATATATACCCTTAGAATGAATTTAAAAATGCATTTTTTAATTGCATAATGATTTTTTTAATTTTCAATAAACAGGACGTGTCGCTATGAAAATATGATTGTCATGCACATGTAATTAAAGACTGTTAATATAGTACTGTGCAGGGAAGAGAAATTATTAGGACAACATGCGGTTTTCTAATAGAATTGCATTTTTTTTTTTAATGTGTTTTGTTTTTGTTTTTTTTCTTTTTTTTATTATTTCCCATTAATTTATTGCATTTAAAATTTTGTCAACTCATATATAGAACTATATGTGTATAGTTATTGTTTTAATATACATTTTCTTCCTTATGTATTCCATAATTTTTTTTTTTTTTTGCCGTTTTAAGAACATAAAATACGGAAATTGTCAAGTTAAGATAAATTTCAATATAGTTTCGCCATAACAATTTTATTTAATATGCAGTGAGATCAACAACACATAGAATTCAATAAAGATCGCCACAGAATATTTATATAAATCTTGTGAAGTCAGAAAACATACTCCACTTCCATATACTAGATGCATTTAAGCCTTGAAGGCCAACAATAACAAAATCTTAGTCAGCTTAAAACAAAATACATTTAATGATAATCCTAACGATTTTCATGCAAAGCACAATCATATTGAATTTATTCGATGCATCACTATCAAATCTAAATACATAGGTTATAAGTTATTACAATAATATTAAAAAAAAAGTGCAGTTGGCTTAAGTACAAATCGGTCTACCGATTTTTAAACGATTTAATGTCTCATTACCCATTAAAAGTATAAAAAGTTTAAAATTACAAAAACAGGCTCTTGAATTTTTTGGAGAAGCGCTAATATTTCACAAAAGGTGTATTTCCACTTGGCGGACATTTTGCAATTATCCCAGTTCCGATTCCATAACAACTGTGAAAGTTTCTTTAATAACGAAATAATTTACAAAAAACAAGTTTTCGAATTTGTTGGTAGCCGCACCTGGTGGAGGTGACTAAATTTCACTAAAGGTGTATTTCGACGAATATTTTGCAATCATCGCATTTTCCTGTATTTTCCTCAGTGGACATTTTGCAATTATTCCGGTTCAGGTACCTTATCAAATGTGGAAGATTCTTTAACAAAAAAAGAATTTTTAAAAATTACAAAAAAAAAACAGTATTTTGAATTTTTTGGGGTAGCCCCACCTGGTGGAGGGGATCTGAAATTTCACAAAAGATATATTTCTACTAGTCAAACATTTTGTAATTATCCCAGTTCCGGTCCCATAACAATTGTGAAAGTTTCGTTAACAACGAAATAATTGACCTGGTGGAGGTTGACTGAAATTTCACAAAAGGTGTATTTTTACTAGGCGGACATTTTGAAATTATTCTGGTTCGGATACCATATTAACTGCGGAAGTTTCTATAACTAAGGAAGAATTTTTAAAAATTACAAAAACTAGTTTTTCAATTTTATGCTGAAGCCCCAACTGGTGGAGGGGAACTGAAATTTCACAAAAGGTGTATTTTCACTAGGCCGACATTTTAATATTATCTCAATTTCGGTCCCTTAAAAACTGTGAAATTTTCTCTAACAACCAGAGTCTGGAAAAAAGTATTCCAAGTATCCATTATTGTATTTACTTAAATAAATGTATTTTTAGGCCCTGGGAACAAAGTCCCAAGGGTCTATTGTATTTGATTCCGTTCATGTTACGCAAAGAAATAAATATCTCAGAAAAAAAAAACATTACACAGAAGTGATTATAATTAAAAAAAAAACTGATTTTATTAAGCATATCCGTCCGTCTGTCTGTCCGTACGCACGATACTTGAGAATGCTTCGAGATATCGCTAATCGGTATTCAAGGGACTATTGTATTTAAGATCATTCGTGTATCGTCTTGAAGGGACAATCGTTATATATGAAAATGTTAACATGATCAAACAGATAACTTCCAAGCGTACCTTCCATGTATTTTTACTCTTTACTGATTAAAATAAGTTATATGATAGTAACATTCACTAATTTAAACGAACATTCTATGTACGAGATATCAACTATTTTGCAATTCTTTTTAATGAATACTTATATATTATGTTGTGATCCGTTAAACAATTTCCAGGTCCTACAAAAATTGGCACCCAATTATACATTTCTCTTGTTTTTTATATGAATTGGCTTTTGATCTTTATATATCCCACCAAAATGTACTGTGGAATATTCGATTTGATTCGAATCTCGATTCGAATAAATCAACAAAGTTGTCCATAAAGTTCAGCTACCCAGCTTAAATAAGTTGTACTCGTGAAGGTAAATATTAGTTAACTAACCTAGATGTTGCTTATTTAACATCGTCACCTTATGATAGAATAATAACAAAGTAATAATTCTCAAATGGGGTGACTGACTTTAATCGAGGTTACTCAATCAATCTGTATATCCACGCGGTATCACCAATAAGTCGGTCACGATATATGTCAGTAATGGCATGTGATAGGGGCTAAAAGCATAGTGTGTCGACTGGTCGGAAAAACAACTCAACAACAAACTAGTTAGCTGCTGATTTATGCACCAATCTATTGAAATATTCAAATTTAAAAATGGCGTAAAGGTTCAGATAATAATGAGTTCTCAAAGAGTCCAACACATTTAATATTATTATTGTGTTCAGTATATTAAATATGATACTTTAGACTATTTTAATACTGCAATATTAGCTTCAAAGCTGCAAAAAAAAAAACCTCCTGAAAATGTGGAATTGTTTTAATAGATTAATTTATTTTCAAATTTTTAATCAACTTAAATTTTTCAATTTCAATAAATTTGACCAAACCAACTTTCATCAAGGACATTCACTAGACCTAACCCAATCCATACATTTTTTAAAACGGCTAATAAAACCGGACGGAATTTACAGACGAACACAATTATTTGAATTATTTTGCTGAATAGTCATCTACAAAAGAATTCCTACCTGTATTTTCAGAGCAATTGACTGGACATTTATTTAAAATAACGAGGTAAGCAATTAAGACTAATAACTCACTTCTTTCTGAGATATTTTCAATTATGTCACTACTCATATACATCAAGAGACAATTCCTGCTAATATTACCACTAGTGATGAGAAATAATTTTGCGGGGATTAAAAAGATTGATAGTTTTAAGTAAGCTTTTTTCAATCCAATATATGATACTAGTATTTTTTCTTTAAATGTGCATTAAAAACTACCTTAATTGTTCGTTAAAATTTCGTGAAAATTAGATAAGAGGGACGAATTTGAATCGACGACGATGTCTAATATGTTAGAACTGGACTCCTAATTTTAGTTCAAATTTGTCATCATCTCACCCTTCACTACACGTGATAGCATAGAACGTCAAAAAAAAACCCCACTTTACTCTATCTCCCTCTACTGTTACTAGCGTCTTTAATAACGGTTCTTCATCACGCTCTTTTTTGACGAATAGGTCTTCTATTACCTTTCAGATTTCAGTCACGTTCGTATATTGCAATATCATTGTATGGGTGATTCTTAATTAGAAGCGTATTAAATTTAAGAGTTAATCATATTCAATTGTTTAATTATAAAGTTGTTCCTAGCCCAAATTGTCAACTGAATATTATAAATTTAATTTATTTAAATAATTGAATTTATAATTGAAGTTTGACACAATTTATGTACAATTTTATAATTGAATAAAGATTAAAATTAGGATATAAATTTAAGATGGTCACAATAATTTTTCTTATAGGACCGTGCAACCTTTAGCAGTCATGCATTTAACTCATAGTTAATAACATGCATTGCAACACAATTTTTATTTCCTTTCAATTGAAATTTAAGTGATAAAATCTACAGAAGGTGTGTTAACCTTTTTACTTTGTAAATTGAATACAAACACTTATTTTATAGTTAAAATAACATAACCTCAAAGTTATGCTTGTTTTGTTTGAAAATTTATTGCATAATTTTAAACAATTGTAAATTGTTTTAAAATTATGTATATAAAATAAAATATAGTTGGTATTTTCAATTATATATATTTTGAACATAAATTACTATTTACGTTAATATGTCGCTTTCATAATACACGAGAATAAATGGTGTTCTTATTAGTCTGTAGCTACAATACATTACATAATCTCTATTAGCCATTAGTCAGTTTGAAATGTAGCCATTTTTAAGATCACCTCATTAATTATATCTCAATTATATTTTTATCAATTTATTGGAAGTTTAATTTGAATTTAGTGACCCGTCCACGCAAATTTCCCAGAATTTAAAGCTAATATTTAAAATCTGTAACGTAATCGATTGAATGATTACTTTGTTTCATAGTTGCTGGAGCGTTTCAATTTAAAAGTTAGAAACTTATCGATCCGAATGCGGGGTCATATTATTCAAATTGACATCTTATGGTATTTATTCTGACATAAGAAACGGCATCTTAAACTTTATGAAAGGTCGTTCAAATTATGTTATTCTAGATTGTGTTACTTCTGATACTTTTTATGAGCTCCATCGACCACCCTTGACTTCATCGATAGAATTTTAATGCAATGATTCACTTCCGCACGTGCAAATTGTGGTTGCACTATCGTTTTATATGGATATTACCATGGCGATTGTTCGGCCGAAATCGATAGTATTATGTCCAATACTTTGTAATCTCTCTAAATATTCGGCAGGCTCATTTATTCCAACTAAATACTCGGAATGATTGTTTATTTCCACTTAATACTCTACATTTGATTGTTACACTTACATTCTGTTGATTTTACATTTGATTGAACAATAAGCACTTTCATATCGCGTGCATCTCATCTGTGACACTTTTTTTCCAAATATGTGTTTCCTGAACCTTAATATCTTCAAAACTCTCAATGAACTCTAACGTTCTGGATTATATAGGTCAGAAAACATTTCTTTAAGAGATGTGCGCGATATGAATATGCCACTGAATTTGACTGTATGACCATAATGAATTCCGACAGAACACAAATATAACGATTGAGCCAGTCTATTATTTAGTGAAAATATCCGTAGAGCGGACTTGATGTGGGTAATCTCACCAGTGAAATCACCACAGAAGTATCCATAAAATAGAGATAACGCACACACGCTGCGCTTGTGCTAAAGTGAATCAATTTGGTCAGTGATTTGAGTATTACCAATAAGCCAAAAAGCTTGACATTGAATTCTGTCGATAAAGTGAATGGTGGTCTTTAGAGCACCAGCTTATTAATGCGTTTAGTGCTCCATTAGAGGCCTTATTTATGAGTTAACAATGTTAACTGTACTGACATATTTTCTGAAACGCCTAAGGTAACTAAGTCGCCCACCAGCACTTTTGGACACATATTTAGCATGCATTTCAAAGGACATAAAACTTGAGAAATTAGAGAACGGATATACTCCTGCATCTTATGTAATTAGATTACAAGTAATATCATCCAGAGGCCACAGTAATCTGAGAATTAGCGCTCCTTCAAAAAATCAGGTATCCACGCACTAAGATTGTCATAAATACAATATAAGTTAAGCGCAGACAATAATGTACATGCCAAACCTTATGCCTTAGGTTATCTAGCGCAAGAACAGTTGCCTCGCCGAAAATATAAATGTTTCTTCACCGGATTTTTGTTACGTATGTCATTATAATTAATCTTCTAGATCGAAAGCCATATTGCCGATCATTAATTAAATTGTTAGACTCCAAATAAAATAGAATTTTATAGTTTATAGTATTATTTTCAAAACCTTAGATAGTATGGAAGTTATGACAATTGGCCTGTAGTTGTAAATGTCAGATTTAAAGTGCTTTTTAAGATTTGACTGGACATTGGTTATTTTCCAAATGAAAGAAAATTTATCTGAGTTTAAAGTGGTCTGAAATATGTACAATGGCCGGTTTAAAATTTTAAAAATTCCATATATTGTTCGATGGTTCTTATTAAATCCAGTTCTAAGCAGAAAAGAAGGTATTTTTCCAGAGTCGTTCAGTTTTGAGTTATTCGATATTATGAAACATATGGAAACATATGGAAAAGTAGCTGTTATAAGACAATGATGCCATTTCCGAAATAGGGTATTATATGATGAAAAAAGTATGCGATTCACGTTGCACAGAAAATTTGTTGGTCGGGAAGATTAATATCAGCAAAGTGATTTGCATAAATGCCTAGATTGTCGATAAAATAAATAATAAATACATTTTTTAGTTAGCCATTGTTGTCTGTTGTTTACAATACGTTGACCTTTGTTGACCAAAAAATTGGACAGTTTGTAAACTAATTTAAACGGTGCATAAGAAAATAATTTTTAAAATTAGTGATACTGAAATTTATTGCTACAACAGCACCTATTTAAAAATATATTTTTTAAAAAGATGAAAATAGTGAAAGGCAACAGATAAGGGAACAGATAATATTGCAAACGTAACGTATTTTAACGTAATTTTCACTGGTTTTTGACGATAACTAACATCTTGTGATGTTACTCATGTCGCTACAAATTCCGAAGGTTTTCTTCTGTTGAGTCGTCTAGTTGGATTGTTTGTATTCAGTAGACGAGTTGCTTCTTCGTTGGTGTGTTCGGCCAGTTTCATCTGATGTTTCGAAGCTACTTGACCAATTACATTGTGTACCATAGGAATACCAAGATCACGATGAAGATTATTATTACGGATGTACCAAGGAGCATTCACTGCGTTACTTAGTACTTTATTTTGAAATGTTTAAATTTTTTTGATGTGACATTGTGCAGCACAACCCCAAAGTTTAATGCCATATACCCATATGGGCTTTAATATCTGGTTATACATTATCAATTTATTGTAGATAGTTACAGATGAGTTTCGTCCCATTTGGAAGTATAGCTGTCTGTAGGGTAGTCTTAGTTCTTTTAGTTTAATCTTGATGTGCTCTTTCCATTTGAAATTGAACATCTAGTGTCATGTCCAGGTATTTTGCTTTATTATGATATGGAATGTCTTTACCATGTATTATTAATTTTGGATGATTTTGCAGTCTTTTATTGGTGAAGCTGATGTGGATCGCCTTGGTTTCGTTCAGCTTTTAGACGCCAACTAGTTGTCCAACTTTCAATTTGTTTACAGGATCTAGTTTAGCCGTTAATATTTTTGCCGTTTTACCAAAAGCTAGACATGCAGTATCATCTGCAAACGTAGTGTTAATTACATTAGTCGTTTGTGGTAGGTCAGCGGTGTATAGTAGATATAAAACCGGTCCCAGGACACTGGCTTGCGGTACACCGGCCCGAATTTCTTTGAACCTACGTGCCTTACTCGAAATAATCGATTTGAGAGGAAGGAATCCAATAATTTTACTATAATAGTTGCAACGGTAGTATTTTATTGAATTTGCATATCAGTCTTACGTAGTTTATCGATGGCCTCAGCGACATCCAGAAATATCACCGAACATATTTCTTTGCTGTGAATTAGTCGATGAACTTCCTCTATTGTAAAGTGCTTGTCCCTACTTGGGAGTAGTATGTTAACTTTGATTACCATTTTAATAGTTTTAACAAGTCAAGTGCAAAACAAAACAGATCCGAAATGACATTGGAGCCTATAACATTATTGACGTTGTCTCAATTAGTGGTAATTTGTAAAGTAATTTAATCATCTGTTGACCTTTAATCATTTTATCTCAAATTGTATAATCTGATTGCAAAGTTTTTCACGAAAAACAGTAAGCAAATAAATTTGAATGTCAGCCAAGTCAGCAGATACGATTTCAATATGAATTTAGTATTTTTGGTGATAAATGGATTGACTGTTTAACTACCAGACATTGATCAACCAATATTTATATCCCTGTAGTACCAATTCTGGTGACACGATCAAAGAATATTTATTCTATCTAGCATGTGGTCATGGCAAAAAATATTGACATAATTTCTTTCTTGTAGTATTTGTGCATATGCATCTTACCAACGAATGCGATACTTTTGACTTTCCACACTACCCTAGAAAATTATTCAAATCTTTACCAAACGAATTACGTGCTTCACTGTGGGATTTGATGTTATATGTGTGTTGAAAACGGCAGATCAACATCGTCATGCCGCACTATGCTTCATTATAGTGTAAAGTTCAAGATAATGATGACTATTGGCCACGTGTGTACAATGTGAAATGTTTTGAAACATTTAACAAACCTATCATTAGGTATCATTAGTACTTGATTAGAATGACAACTGTAGACTCAACTAATTTCTTCGATATATTCAACACATTATTTGATCTAAATGCACTTGATCTAAGTGCATACACACTGTACTATTAGTGTACTATCCATTATATTTTCGTATGCATATATTGTATAATTTTTTTATATCTTTAAAATGGAATCAGCATTTTGCGACTATACATACGGCTAATATTATATAGTTGCAAATAAATATAATATTCACGTTTTAGCTCAGATTTATGTGCACCTATATGTTATTTATTAATTTATTTATTAAATGGTTCATGTCATTCCAATAAGACCTTATCAAATATTATGACACTTTAATCGCATGTTGTGACAACAAGAATAAATTGCATTTAGGTTATATGATTTATTTGCAT
Source organism: Penthetria funebris (assembly GCA_027564355.1). Taxonomy (NCBI): domain Eukaryota; kingdom Metazoa; phylum Arthropoda; class Insecta; order Diptera; family Pleciidae; genus Penthetria; species Penthetria funebris. Next base: position 17,268 of record JANSTX010001287.1, read on the forward strand.
TTTATAGTTTGCATTTATAGTCGTAAAAAAAAAAAATAAAATAATAAAATAAATGCAATTTTTTATTTGTGTCTCCAAATCCTTGTTGTTATTTCTCGAAATAAATCTTCTTTAATCCAATATTCTGTATTTGAATATGAATTAATCATAATTTTAAGATCGTTTTTTAAAAAAAAAATATTTTTGAGGACATTTTTAATTTGGTATCGAGGCAATAAATATTGTAATTTCTTTTTATTATTCATATAGCTGGTACATGCTGGGTTAAAAGAATGGAAACGGGCAAATGTAAACAGCCTTTAGTAAGAAATGTAACGAAAAAAGATTGTTGTTTAGCTGGATTAGACGTTGGATACACTGATAAGGAGATGAATGACTTTGAATTTTTCTTTGCAACAGCCATCGGTGATGGTACTAGTTGTGAATCCTGTGTAGGTAAGTCAATGTTAATTTATTGAAAAAAAATTTAACTATTAAAACAAATTATGTGTTCTAAAAACTCTAAACGTACAAATTCAAGGTTATGATAAGACTATAGTAGAGAAAACTTAATGCACGGATAAGTACACAAAATTTTCATATTGAAATATATTACCATCTTGTCAAGACATGATGATGGAAACAAATTTTCATTCATCTCTGCGTACTCCCCTTATAACCATAGAATCACCATTAATTTGACATTAAAGAAATAAAATGGCTGCATATTCGCTATACAGAACCCTATCCGAAGAGTTTACTCACCAACATAATCACTCAAAGTAAGTAAACGTTAACAAGCCACCAGGTACTGATGGTATTTGCTACATATTTGTGGTATATCTGCAATCTGTACAGTACTCAGCTGCTTGACAGATCCAAAATGTCTAGCATATTCTCAAAAGAGTTCTAAATATTACTATTTTCAATTATAAACCCAGAGACATGACTTTAATTTTAGTACAGGTCTGTGAAGATATCATTAACTTGAATGTCTTGAAGATGCTATCATTATTATTTACTATCGTCAATACAGTTTACGTTCTAGGAGATGATTGCAGATGTTGTGACATATTTAAGTGATATTTGGAGTAAAAACTTGCACGATAAATGACACCCACTTTTTAAAAAATGTAAAAATAACTTTAATTAAAGAAAACAAAAAACTGGCGGTCACAAACTCTCATGCAAGACAAGTTCTGATTGCTGCATTCAACGCGAAGCACAATAACTGACAAAGACATTTTTTTATATTTCAAACAATCCTTTATGATTGGTAGTTCCTCGGAAATATCACCTAACCCACTGAAGCTCCCTCAGACCGTCTTTTGTGAGATCAAAATGCTGAAAGTTTTCTCAATATTTTCATCATTCAATTGAATTGACGCATATATGACAAAAGACAATATTCGACAATAGAAATGAAGATCTTACATTCTATCACCAGGAATTACCATTGCCATGAACCAATACGCATCTAGAAACTTAAGTGCTAGAAAAACATTCATCTCTGACAATGAAGAAGCAGAAAAATTAATATTCGTGTGTCATTTGAAATACTACATTGTGGGTTCAAAAATATGGAAAATCAGTCATTAAAACAGTTTTAGAATACGATTTTGTCGTGTCATCACTTAGCGGCACACTACTTATTCGACAGCTGTAATCAAGAGACAAATAAACCAGAAGTATATTCTAAAACTAATTTTGAGATTAATAAAGGGGTATTACCATACTAAATTTTGCAATATCCAGCTGAATAACAACGTTTACTAAAATATTAAAAAAAAAAAACTGGTAACACACCAGTATTAACAATTATATTAATATCATTGTCACTAACCTTGCTTCAACGTTTTCAATTGGTTGCCTCTAATGCTCAAAACAATAGGTCGAATGTGTATTCCATTGAAATCAGATTGTGACGAAAATCTTCCGGATTTTATTTTATGATTATAATTACATTCCAGTTCAGTGCGTATTTTATAACATCACCAACCGTTCACCTCAGAGTGTATGACCGTTCCAATTTCGTTTACGAAAGCCAAAAATTGTTATGTGTTCCGATCCGAGTCCATTAGTTGATGTTTTTCGTGCACTTTAGTATTTCAGCAGCACACCGTGGCCTAGATTGATGGTGTTGTTTTAATTCCTAATTGGGCGCCCAACTACAACCATATTATTAGGGCTAGTTATTTTTGTGTTTATTAGTGATTTATTTGTAGATTTACGAATGGAGTGGTGGTTGACTATACTATCGAAGTTACCTCAACCTAATTTTACCCCAACTCAAACCCGGTAATGCAATTAATTGCAATTATAATTGACCCCATATCATCCAGTTGATAACACTCAATTATAGTTATGTAGTTTACAATTTATGTTACAGCATATTAGAAACCGAAAATTGACACCGTAGTATCGCCCCATTTACCCATTGTTAGTGTGCTCTGAATTTGATATTATTTTGAAGACAAGTGTCGAGATTGAGGCTGTCTATAATTTTGCCACCTTGAATTTTAGTTCGATGCAGCATGTGAGCAATTTTGATCTTATAATATCTATACATTTTATCGGGTCTTGTATTGTCAAAATAACTCTGTAATAGGGATAAATCTAATTTGAATCTTTAAGAATATCATCACTACTTAAAATGTAGCAGTTAAAACGTAATACCATTTTCTTTATTTCAGAATCCTGTGAATCAGCACAATGTAGTCCTGGAAAACGATGCGTAATACGAAACGGGCATCCAAAGTGTATATGTTCACCTGTTTGCAAAACATCATCGCCATCCAAAGATAAAACTAATAAAACTAATAGAAGCTTTAATAAATTAAAAAAAAATCAAAATAGTAAAAATTATAATGTATTTAATGAGAAATTGAATAAAAGAAGTATTAATGTTAGTGAAAATAAATTAAAAAATAGTGAAAATAATAAAACTCCCAATGACGGTGTAGGTTCAACAGAAACAGAAGATGTGAAAAATTTAAAAATTAGTGATAATCAAAATAATGATTCAAACATTAAATTAAGTACTAAAATTGATAATAATTGTAATATTAGTGACATTAGTAGTAGTAGTAGTAGTAGTACTGGTAGTAGTCATCATAATAATAGTAATTTATCGAAAAATACAGTAAAATTAGTTAGTGAAAATAGTCTACCAAAATTAAATAGAAATCGTCATGCAAATAAAAAAAGAAAACGAAAACCGAAAATTTTAGAAATGGCAACAATCACCCCCCTTGACGACATTACAATTTCCCGAAAGACGAAAAACTTAATGTCATGGGAAGAAAAAATCCGCTTAGGATTTTTCGGTAAAGATTTAACAAATCCAATGAATGCAGAAGATTTGGTGAGTTTGATGCAAAAAAATAAAACGGAAAGTATTTTATATTTAATTTCTAAATTAATAGCTTTCGGAAAATGGTCCTTATTACAATCCTGTTTGCGGTACTGATGGCAGATCCTACAAAACTGAATGCCAATTGAAAAAACGTGCATGTCGAAAGGAAATTTCTACATTAGCAGTTGCTTATCGTGGACAATGTCAGAGTAAGTTAATTAATATATGTTTTTAATTTATATTGCATATCCTGAAATATTGTTGTTCTTGGTGTTATACTGCCACCATACGATCGTTCCTCATTCAAACATCATGGTCACGGTTGTCCAACTTTAGTTACTGTTGGTAACTTCAATATAAGTCAGAATTATGGATTGTTATTGATATTTGAGTGTTGCCTATATTTTTTCGCTTACTCTGCTCATTTCTCTACAACCATTCTTAGTTATGTCTGAATAGTTTAAAGATAGTTTAAGGCCTCAATATGGTAATTACATTATATGGTAAGTACATTGGGTGTCATTGATTTGTTTATTGACCAGTACGGAATTATAGAAATAGAGGCCAAAATAATTTCTCTCCTATTATTATTGATTACTCCCCTGCTACATAGATGATTAGACTTAAGAATGACATTATAGAATAACTTTTCCGCATATTTAAAATATGCAATTTAGATACCGATTCTAATAAAATTACACCTACGTTAAGAAAATCTGACTCGATCATTTCTCAAAAAACGAGGTCACAGAAATGATGTTACTGACAAAAATAGATAGTTGCCAAAATAGCAAACAAATTAGCTGGATACTTTGAGGGACTTAAATTGAACTGTTATTTATTTTGAATATCATTGAATTCATTTTCCACCAATTTACCGTTCAAGACTGCTAGACTTTTCAACCGCATATGAAAATAACATCAATAGCATTCCTCATGCAAAATTCGAGGCACTTACGCATTCTGACTACAATCGATCTATGAAGTTCATAGCTCATAGCTGTTGACGAATTGAAATCAATTTTCAATTGCCATTGTTTAATAACTTCTCATCGGTTTATCACTTACTACTTGTATAATACTTCTAAATAATGGTTGTTTCATCACGTTTAACTACCGGATCACTTTTTATACCCAGGTTATTTAAGTCAAGTGTGTATTTTTCAAATTATAGTCAACTTTGTTAATCATCTTCCAAATTTTACAATTCATACAATTGTACCGATAAATAATTGGTTTTTATTGACATATTAGAAACCATCTTCTTGGTTTACTTCTGCACATTTAACGATAAGGGAATGTTTCATCGCTGTACTTAATATCCTTATCGAACATCTTCGACTGGTTTATAACCCAATATATATCATATACTGTGTATCTTTTATCGTCATCATTACCTAGACTAAGACGTCCAGAAAGAGTAATGATCATAAAATACACCTAAAAATATCATCAAGATTTCTACTATATAAAATCCAAAATCATAATATAGACTAGGCATAGGCATATTACCGCATTATATTTTGTTGGTCTATCGCATTTTGCAGTTTTGGATTGGATCATTGAATATGTCGTAAGTAATTATAAGTAAGCAATTATAAAATAGTGATCAATAAAAAAATTTGCACCTCCTCTCTCTTTTGAACGTCTAACAGAGTATTTCTCTATATTTTTTTACGAATTGTTTTGTCTTTTTGGTTTTTGATGTACGTCCGGATTGTGAAATATTAGTTTCTTTAAATATTTTTAGGCCCTGGGAACAAAGTTCCAAGCGCCTATTGTATTTGATTTCGTTCATGTAACGCCAATAAATAAACATCTTAGAAAACAGAATATTACACAGAAGTGCTTATAATTGAAAAAAAAGTTCATTTAATCATGTACGTCCGTCCGTGCGCACGATAACTTGAGAACGCTTCGAGATATCGCTATAAAATTTTGCACGTGTCACTTATATCTGATTTGTGAGGCTACGTTCGAAAAATTGGAGTACTACTTCAAGTACCCCCCATACAAACTTTTTACTTCTTTTAGATTAAAATTGGGTGTATAATATTATTACTCCTTGGAGTACCTATCATGTATATTGTGCACGATAACTTGAGATTGCATTGAATCGCCATGAAATTATGCATGTATCACTTTTATCTGATTTCTGAGTCTAAGTTCGAAAATGAGGAAAATTAGAGTACTCCTTCAAGTACCTCCTATACAAAC
>JANSTX010001298.1:0-22816 GCA_027564355.1 Penthetria funebris
GTATCAGGAATTCATAATCTTCAGATTTTTTTTTTTAAATTTAAAATGGAAATATCTCGTAAACGGTTAGAGATAGGAACATTGTGTAAACGGTAAAATACGTAGTAATGCCTACTTCATTTAATGCATATATGTCAGATATTCTGCTACAGAAATTAGTCTAAGAAAATAGAAAAACTCGTGCTATTACGAGGATGTCGGCAACACTATTAATTGCAAAAGATGCGCAACGAATTTCTACATATTTCATCCTCAGTCACGAAAACTGTATCTTTAACCATTATCTCGGAAATGGTTATAGATAGATTTTAGATATACATTTTAAATAAAATACATCTTCAAAGGATTATGATCTCCTGGTACAAATCCAAAAACCTATGATGTACCAACGTTTTTCATAAAGAGCAAAAATTGCAATTTCTCGTAAACGGTTTAAGATAAAAAAATGGTGTAAACGGTAAAATACGAAGTAATGTCTACTACATTTTATTCTGCTACTGCAATTACTCTAAAAAATCGGAAAACTCGTAATATTACGAGGATGTCAGTATGGCTTTTATTGGAAAAGATGAACAGGTAGTTATTGGGAAAGAGTAGAGACAATTATTGGAACAGACCGATAGATTGCCTGGTATTATTATTAGTCTTGCTAATTTTTTATTTAATTACAATGACTCTGGGCTCCGAATTGCAAATTGAGAATGGGTCCATGGTTCGTTTTTAGAAAATATCGAGAAAGGTGGACACCATTAAGGATGATCTGGTGTCTTCCAAGTCGGATATAAACCACTTGCTAGTGCAGTTGCCGTGAAGGTGCAAGAGATACGGTGAGAGAGCAAATGTGCATTATAGTAATAGAGGAAAGAATAAGGTTGCGACCACCAGAACGCAACTGCTAAGAGAGTCTCAAAACTGGGAAATGGTGAAAGAAGATGTCAAGAGCTATGTAAGATACAGGGGAAGAGAAATTATAGAGCTGCCGAACCGCCCAGCAAGTTGTGGCAAATAAGGATGCAAATTCTGTGGGTAATTTAATACCTTTACCTTTTGCAACTTTTCTATAACCGAAATTCTCGTGTTAAACATTGAAAGAGCTAAATATACTACCAAATCAGATACAATTGCAACGTAACCGGTAATTTTCTATTCAAATTAACACCGCCGAACCTTATGTGTGTGCCTTCTGTTTCGGCTTAACATACGTTCAATGTGTATATCAACCATTTTTGTTTGTTTCAAAGAAATGTCACTTGAATTTTTGACACGTGCTCCAATGATTTAAAAGACTGTGTTTTTACAAGTTATTTTTGTGTACGATACGTTTTTGTTGTTAATTATTTATTTAATGTAAGTTAATTATAGTTTAATTTAAAACTATTTACTTTTTGTTTTATCATCATATTTGCTGCTATAAATTAATAAATTTTAATTAAATTAATAATGTGTAGAGAATAAATTAACTTTCTAAACATTGGGTATTTGGTATGCATTCGTGGGCAAGGATGTGAAAATACCTATATAAACCTGTATAAATGAACATTCGCATTCCACATCTTCGGATTTAATTATATGGTTTGGAATAAATAGTGAATTAACAATAAATTGGATACATTAAAATAGCCAAATCTAATTGTGGAAGTGAAAATAGTTGACAGCTTTCATTATCAATTATAGCAATTTCAATCTCAATTTACACCCGATCCATTTAAATAGTATATATTCAAGGATAGCAGAATGTTGTCTTGCTATTCCTAGAGTGATACCATCAAACAGACTAGTGATAAACGTTTGTGCGGAATGTAGTGCGAACTATGAAGGATGTACTAACAAAAGTAATTGGTACTTTAAAAACAACAAAGCATCGAACAAGTAAACAAATGTTTAAGATGAGGAATAGAGTGGTCGACTATTATCAAGGATATTTAACCCATCTTTTACACTGTGTCACCGGTATCTCGACTACAATATGTGTCCGTAATGACGTATGATTGAGGCTGATTGTGGCAATGTCTTGTTTGTCGCCTGAAGAACAGCTCAATCATAAATTAGATAACTGGGGATTTATGCACCTTACTCTACAGAATTCAAATGTAAAACTGAATAATAATGATTTGTTACCAAATTTTCAAATTGGTAAATATCAATTATAGTTATTTGATTTTGCTTGCATATTAGAACTGAGTCGTAAAGCTTAAGATGGGAATATTGCTAAAGGAAAAACCATATTTTTGTTCTCTTGTAACAATTGAGAAACATTTTCTTTTTATATGCTTCAACTTATCTGTCCTTTTCCATTTCATTAAATCATATTTTTTTCTAATTTTAATTTTTGTTTTTTCTATATTTTTCAGACATTAATCAAAATAAAACGGACAATTAATAATAAATTACAATGCCAAGTTATAAGGATTTAAAATTAGAAATTGAACAATTGAAAGCCGAGTTGGCAAAGCGAAAGTCAAATGGAATTCCAAATTCTAATAATGATTTTAATAGTGTTAAAAGTAACGATAATAAAAAGGTATCACGTAATAAAATTGAGAAAATGTCCTCAGAAGTAATCGATTCAAATCCATATAGTCGACTGATGGCACTGCAACGTATGGGCATTGTAAAGGAATATGAACGAATTCGTGATAAAAGTATTGCAATTGTTGGTATCGGTGGTGTCGGCAGTGTTACAGCCGATATGTTAACGCGTTGTGGCATTGGTAAATTAATTTTATTTGATTATGATCGTGTTGAATTGGCAAATATGAATCGTTTATTTTTTACACCCGATCAATCGGGCATGTCTAAAGTTGAGGCCGCCTCCAAAACATTATCATTTATTAATCCCGACGTTGAAATACAAACCCATAATTATAATATAACAACAGTTGAATCATTTGAATTATTTTTGAGTACACTTAAAACGGGCGCAAAAGATAATAAGAATAAAATTGATTTAGTCTTGAGTTGCGTTGACAATTTTGAGGCAAGAATGACAATAAATACAGCATGTAATGAATTGAATATTAATTGGTTTGAATCGGGTGTTAGTGAAAATGCTGTTTCTGGTCATATACAATTATTGAAACCGGGTGATACAGCCTGTTTCAATTGTGCACCGCCATTAATTGTGGCCGAGAATATCGATGAGAAAACGTTAAAACGTGAAGGTGTTTGTGCTGCAAGTTTACCAACAACAATGGGAATTGTTGCCGGTTTATTGGTACAAAATACATTAAAATATTTATTAAATTTTGGTGAAATATCAAATTATTTGGGTTATAATGCGTTAATTGATTTTTTCCCGAAAATGTTATTAAAACCGAATCCACAATGTACAGATCGTTATTGTATTGAAAGACAACGTGAATATCAATTAAAAAAATCAACGGAAATTGTTGATGTTATTGTTGATGTTATCGATGAACAACCATTACACGAGGATAATTTGTATGGCATTGAATTAGTTAATGATGAAATTGTTGTAGTAAATGAAATTGATAGTCGTCCTCATCATCATCAGCAAAATGTTAATAAAGATTTTCTCAATTCAGGATTACGTTTAGCATATGATTTACCTATGCCAACAAATGCAGATGCATCACCGATACAAAGTAGTACATTAAATAAGGATGTAAGTTTAGATGATCTTATGGCACAGATGAAAAGAATTTAGTTTATATGAATGTAATTTTTTTTTTATAAAATAAAAATAAAAACTATTCAATTGTTTTATTTACTTTAATTGCAAAAAAACATCAAACAACATCAACCTAGGTAGCAGTGTGATAGTTGTCATCAGTACAGTAATTAGTTCGAAATCAGAGTTCGACATCTTAGCATTGGTGTTTTGATTGAGAGTAATATTTAGTGAGGTAGTGTTTTAGATATGAGTAAAAGTCAAGTGCGTAATTTGAGTGTGCTGTCCGTCATTTTCACCATTTCAACAGGTAACTCATAATGTTACCTGTTTATGCTTTTACACAAAACATGTGCCAGGATAGCATGCATCTTTCTTTCTAAAACGAACGTCAATCTTCAATCTTCAATCGTTAACAAGATATTCATAGTTTTGTTAAAAAATATACCCTATTGATGATTATATTCTCCTGTTAGAATTTCAAAAATGTGGAAATTTGTACTACCTTAAACTTAAATTTACAAAATGTAGATTATCTTGTAAACTGTCATAGTTAGAGAGGTAGTGTTTTAGAAAGGCATATGAGTATAATGGCCAAGTGCATAATTGAAGTGTATTTTTGAGTATCTGCAAAACGAATTTCAAAATGGTAAAAATTCGGTGCTATCCGCCATTTTCACCATTTAAACAGGTAACTCATATTGCTACCTGTTTATGACTATACACAAAACATGTGCCAGGATAGCATGCATCTTTCTTTCTGTAACGTCAATCCTCTATCTTTAATCGTTAACGAGATATTCATACTTTAGTTAAAATACTTACCTTCTTACTGATTATGTTCTCCTGATGGAATTCCAAAAATGAGAAAATCTGTACTACCTTTAAACTTAAATGAACAAAATGTAGATTATCTTGTAACGAGATATTCATACTTTTTATATTTTTATATATTTGACTGATTGCCAAAGTACAACACACCCCTAATATATCATTATTGTATGATCGTTTCAAATTTAAATAATTATAATTCAATTAGAAGTTGATGAACATTCGGATGAGAATGGCATACACCATTGAATATTGGTATTATGTATGCAATATTAAAACGTCTGGAACGTATCAACTGTTGAACATGATCTACAGTCTATATCGTAGGTCACAATATAGAATTTTGTATCGTCTAAGTCTTGTTGATATTTTTGACATACATTTGAATGTAAAATAGAGGGATGTATATCACTCTTGTTTCTTCTCTTCTTGAACTAAGTTATGGTAAAGGTAAACGCTTAACTGTATGGTAACAAATAGAATTTAATAAGTCGCCTTGGAGATCTCCACTCAAAATACAGCTCACAACGGAGTCCCACGTTCAATATTTCTGTGACGAAACTAATGATTGGTACGGCTATCTCATGTTCGCTTGAGGTCAATAGAGAATATATAATATTTGAACAGTACTTTGACCATTTTCGCTGGTGGACAACAGACTCCAACGATCGTCGCAGATTCCAAAAAATCTAAAGTTGCACGATTCTTAAACTTATTGTTACATCAAACATAGTGTCATGAATTCAATTTTCATTGTATGCCTAAAATTTTGTTACCGACTTAAAAGTATGCAATGTAAATATAGATAGTATAAATAAAAAGTATACATTCTATTTTTTAATTATTCATATTGAACATGTTGTCTTAATTTACAAAATAGAATGCATACTTTTTATTTATACTATCTATATTTACATTGCACACTTTTAAGTCGGTAACAAAATTTTAGGCATACGATGAAAATTGAATTCATGACACTATGTTTGACGTAACAATAAGTTTAAAAAACTTATTGTTACGTTAAACATAAATACTGAAGTTTCTTAGGAATCTGAAGGGGTGGTTGCAAGGCGGAATATGATGTTTCTAACATTTTCTCTCAAATACCAGTTACCACTGAGTATAAAAAAGGCGCATATTCCCAACAACGATTGGAGTTATACACCAAAACTAATCACATCACACATGCATTCTATCAAGTACTTATTTAGCTTCAGGGTAAATTAATTCAATTATAATTTTGTTTTTTTTTGGTATTACTAATAGGCGTGAAAGAATGTCAGAACATTTGAGAATAAAAAGTGTGTTGTGTTGAGATCGTATAAATAAAAAGTGTGCTATTTACAAATCACTTATTCGAGTTCAGGGTAAATGAATACATTTATGGTATTTTTTTAAAACTAGTAACAGGTGCACGGGAATGTCAAAGTATGTGCTAGTTAAAGGGTAAAATTATTCTTTTATAATATTTTTGTTGGTATCACTGAGGCGTGAAAGAATGCCAGAAAATACAAAAATAAACAGCATGTTGCGTTGAGATCGTATAAATAAAATGTTTGCTGTTTATAAAGCACTTATTTGACTTCAGTATAAAATTAATACATTTACAGTATTTTTTTTTTTTTAAATTAGTAACAGGTGCACGGTAATGTCAAAGTATGTGCCATTTAGAGCGTATAAATAGAATGTATTATGTATATATAGCACTTATTGAGGCTTAATGCTGAATTAAGTCAAATATAGGCTTTTCTATTGCTACTTGTAACAGGTGAGCAGAAATATAATAATGTAAGTTGTGTAGAAAAAGTGTAAATAAAAAGTATGCTGTATATAAAGCACTACCAGAGCTAAACTGTTCGTAGATATTCTGATAATCTTAACGTTTTATCATCCGATCTACTATTTATCACTGTACCAATTATATTATGCAAAGCATTTACGTATATATAATTTTTAAACACTCAATATAAATTTCAATATAATTTTATAACATATAATTATATAAATTTCAGGCAAAATAAACAGTAAATTAAAAACTGAATTGATATTTATAATATTAATAAAATATTTTTAGTTTTCTTTTTGTTTTCTGAAGTACATAATTATATGAAATTATAATAAAATGATTTAAAATAAAAAACAAACAATAAAAATCAAATCGAAAGCTAAAATAATATTTGACTACTTGCATGTAAAATTTTAGTCAAATTACAATGTGACAAAAGAAACAAAAATACACATAAATTAAACTAAAAATTTAATTTTAAATCTTCCATAATTTTCAATTATATGAATTGAAATAGAACTAGAAAAAATAGGAAAAAAAACACCAACCAACAAAAGACGCAAAAATAAAAAACACAAAATTTTTCGTATAACTAAAATAATCAATTTATATATAGAAAATATTATGAAGAATAAAGATTAAGGGATTGTACTTTCGGCGGCATTTTAACAAGAGGTGCATAAAATTTTATAAAAAAAAAAAAAAAAATAATATTTTATTTCCCTATTTATTTTCCGTTCTGATTCAGTCTTATTTTGCCACAAAATATTTATTTTTTTTCCCCAAAAAATTTTAATGATTTTTAATTATTTATAATAAAATATATTCTCTTTCATCATTTTCTTCCCTTGTAAATTATTAGCACATATCATTATCGTCTGCCATTGATGATTGTTGTGATGTTGGCTGTTGTTGCTGTTGTACTAAACCTATTTGTGGATTTTGTGGTTCCTATAAGAAATAATAATTAAAACAAAATTCCTTATGTATATTTTCAATTAATTTCAGATTTTTATTTTTTTTATTATTTTATACCTCATCACATATTTGAGACGAAACATTTGTTTGTAATTCAGATAATTGTTGTGTTAAGGCTACTGCATCACTATCACAAACTTGAACTATTGACCATATTGTATCTGTATAAATTGTTTATAAAATAAAAAAAAAAAAAAACATATTATTTTATTGTTAATTATTTTAAACAACTTAAAACTTTAAAAATATTGACATTTTACCTCCAAAAAATGTACCATTTTGTAATGATAATCTCCATTTTGTTTGATATGGACCTAATTCTGCAGGACTTACTAATTTTATTGTTAATATTGTTATTGAACCAGGTCTTAAACATTCTGTGGCAGTTCCAATTGTACTTAAAGGTATTACTGAAATATATTGATGTGATGTACATTTTAAATAACAACCATATGGCCATGGCTCATCGCCATTATTACGGACTGACCACGATTGTGAAAAACTATCAAAAATAAAATTTATAAAAAAAACATTATATTATTAAAGTTATATAAAATTTATACAATAGGAATAATAATAAAAAAAAAAAAAACACATACTCTGTATTTGGTGTAACACAATCAGCAACACCGGCACTAAGTTCTGATACAATTTGCATAGACGGAAGTTTTTGACATGAATTAAAATCAAAGTAGCAACCAACAGCTGCTTGTAAATTCCTAAAAATGTTACAATATATTGGAAAAAAAATTATATGAAATTAAAATTGAAAAATGAACGAATGATGTGTGGCCGACTACCATCGAATTTATTACTCAACTGATTAATTCGGTTCTATGCGCTGTTGAGGCGTAAAGTTAAAAATAATGAGATGATAAAAATTAGTCGAAGTTTCAATAAAAATCTCATTTTTAATGTTCACAAAGATACGTCAGTTTTATTGATAGTTAATTCGTTGGGTTATCGTCATCGTCATATTCATAATCATTATCACATTAGCTACATTAGCTACAACAAGACATACATGCATTCGAATTCTTTCTGTTTAAATTTATATTTTTCAATTATATGAATATTGTTATAAAAACTGCTAAGGTAGTTGTTCTGTTTATTTAATGACTATTTCATTATAAATAAACGAAAATGATATGTTGTATAATAAACATGTCACTTACAATAAATAAAAAATTAACTTATTTAACGTAAAAATTATCACAAATTATAACAAATTATTATTTTACTTTACAAATTCATTTGAATCATATTTTCTCGTAGTGTATTATCTTTATTGAAGCTAATAATAATCTGCTAGCTGCAATGCAACCACTTATATATCGACGTAATATGTATTGAGAACAATCTGATATATTCTAAGTAGATATTTATACACTATTCTCGATCATTTGTAGAGTTTTTCGTCCGATTGCTATTCATTATTTTCGATGTTTCATATTTATTGGCTATTGGTAATAGATGGCGTGAGATAGTTGTGTAACAATATGTTAATGATAGTTACTGCATTACTCTTGTCTGAGTCTATTGTGGTGAGTTAGTGGTAAACAAACTAACCAGCCCACATTAGACTATAATTTTATTGCAACTTTATAATATTCAAATAGGAAAACACAAAAAAAAAAAATCCATTTAGAATAAATTTTGATACATATTAAGTCCTATACTAGCTAATACGATAATAATGATGAATATTCTGATGATGATAACGATGACCCACATAATTATCTAATAATAAAATTGTATACGCTATTGGTCCGTATCTTATCAGAAGAATAAATAGCAAATAATTTTGGAAAAGTAAATAAAAATAATGTATTTTTCTTGCATAACATTAAATAAACTGTTCGACATTGAACAATGCGACATTAGCCTTGTGTTGATGATAAAATTAAAGAAAATAAAAATGCAGTTTCTTTGTAGTGTACAAAAATAAAAAAAAAAAAAAAAAACAAAAAAACTATTGAATTATTTCATAGAAAAACTCAAAAAGACATAACATAACCATACATATTTTAATTTCTCAATGTCAAGTTCTCATCAAACTTCCAAGTATAATATGCGATGATAGTGCACATGCAAATTTGTAGGCGCTCAACTCTGTTTATGGTAAATAAATATAAATTGTGAAATTGGAATGGAAACTTACCAATTATTCATATCCAAAAAAAAACGGGCTGTAGTATAATTTAATTCATTGCCAAGAATTTTTTGCAATTGATTTACTAATTCTTCATGATCGGTTGTACCTAAACAACTAAATTGTTGTAATAAACTTTGTTCTATACTTTCGTCGCCCATATTTCTATCGCCTTGACTTGTACTTTCATCGATATCCATAATATATGTATGTTATTTATCTCTTGATTTGGAAAATAGTTAAATGGTTATTATTATTTAATAATAATTTTTAATATTTATTGATATTTAAACAATAATAATAAAGAAAATAAATAGATAACACTACTTTCAAGAAGTTTCTTTCCACACAAAACAATGAAATAAAATAATTTATTTTGACATTTATTCTGGATTACGTTCATATTTATTTTTTTTTGGATGAATTCTCGTATTTTTTTTACAAATTATTGCAACGATTCTGGCTTGACGGTAACAATCAACGCGTGTACGGGTTAATTTTTTTTTTTTTTTATATTTCAAACAAGCATTGTTTACAGTTAGTATGCAAATAAACATGGTGGTATTTTGATGACATTTTCTATTTAAACAATTATTATTATATTTACTATTATCATATTATATCGACCAATATGTTATGTGCGATTCTAGTTATGACTATTTCGAATTTTATTTTATTTGTTTATTGTATTTTGTAATTTAAATTAAGAGGTTTTTTTTATTGTTTGTGAAATTCTTTACTAAGTGCGAATTTATGGAAGTTGCTGGATTCCCGGTGGTTGGCGATCTTGATGATGATGATGCTAACTTTTTATTTCATAAAAATAATACAAGGTAAATGTGAAATTTTCAATGCTCAATAATTTTATTATTATTTTCGATAACCGATTTATTAATATATTCTATGAGGACCTTTTGTTTACCACTCCAAACAAGATAATATATTATTCTAGATAGATTGAGAGCATTTTTGGTTTAATTATGAGAAACTATATCTGACAAGTGTGGTAATTTTGTGCTTTGCAGATAGCCTCGATTTTATTACGCGAACTTTACTTTTCAATTCAAGTTTTAGTTCTTTTAGTTTGGCGAACGCGATTCGAAGAGTGCACAACTCTTCAAATCGCGTTCGCCAAACAAAACGTATTCTTCTTAACAATTCTTGTACATGCTGATTAACATATATGTCATATAACCAAAAATCCTTTGCTTTGCAGCCTTTTGTGGTAGCTGAAATTGCTTAGAACGTATCACCTTGTTGATGATCTTTCTGTGTACTTTCATTTAGTTTATGTACTGTACTTTGTGATCGAAAATTTACAACCGGATGAGTTATTGACTTTGGTTGATCCAAAACTGTCATTAAAATATCGACAATAAGCACGTTGACTCAAAACAATGGACCGTCGTCATAGTGAACTTCTTCCAGTTTACAATTTTCTAGGTAGGTTCTACTATATTTTTTATGTTTTGAATACTAAGTAACTAATTATATTCATTTGTGTACGGGTAGATCGCGTCAAATCATAGGTGTCTTTAAAATACTTATGAAGTGTTTGTTTTGTTCATT
The DNA here is from genome assembly GCA_027564355.1 of Penthetria funebris. Classification (NCBI taxonomy): domain Eukaryota; kingdom Metazoa; phylum Arthropoda; class Insecta; order Diptera; family Pleciidae; genus Penthetria; species Penthetria funebris. The sequence continues at coordinate 10,948 of JANSTX010001298.1, forward strand.
TATAGTCATTTGTGGTTTTGTTTTTTTTTTTTTTTGTTTTTTTATGAAGCCAAGATTTGTAAATATGTGTTGATAGAGGCACTTACATATACCACGCACTTGTTTACATACTCTTGTTGATACATTTATCCAAATACATATAGTCACTACGAATTCACACATGTACATGTAGAACCATATTGAATATTGCCATGGGTTATTCTTCAATACCTGCATCTGGTAGTACTATCAGAATTCACACTATATGTACAACATATCTTAAAATTAAGAAAACCCAACAATATGTTCAGTATAACTTCCATAGAAAATATATATTCCGCATGGCAACACGTTGCTAAAGTGAAAAGCCTTTAAAAGATTGATGCTGGAGCATACAGCGAAAATATCACGAAAACATATATTACTGTTAAGTTTAATTCATCAATACATTAAGAATTACAGTCGATTAAATGGCCAGAACAATTGCACATATAATTTGTCGACTTTAAATTTATGAAAATTGTCTAAATTAATGAAAATTGTGAACTTGAAAAACTTATGTCAATAATTTGTAATACTTGCACAAGGAAACTTTAAATGCTAATGTTTTATGAGAATAGTTAAGGACTGGCAGGTACTTGCTATCCAAGTGAAAGAACATTAACTACGCTATAAAATTATTAATAAGTTCGTAGAATGACCAATACAACAACAACGTTTAGGCAAAATACGACGTTATTCATCAACATAGTCTCCTTCAACAGTGATACATTCATTCCAACGCTTCTCTAACATTTCGATGCCTTTTTACTTCTGCAAACAGGTAGTAGTCGCTGGACGCCAGATCCGGAAAATATGGTGACTGGGGAACCAATTCAAAGTGCAATTCGTGCAATTTTGCCATTGTTGCCATCGTCTTGTGACTTGTCTTGGTGAAAGAGCACATTGCTTGAACGGTTTTTTCCCCATTAAAAAGCAATGCTTTATTAACATACGAAATGCAGATTTTTCCATTGTTTTCAAAAAAAAAGTAGCATCACTAAAACCACTGTTACTTGTGAACTAAACGTCAGATTATCATACAGTTTTGACCTTTATAAAAATCATATGGAGTTGTCTATAGTGAGTGATGGATTATGTAACAGTGGAATGTATATTATATATTGTAAGACTGGGAAAATTCTATTCAATTTAATGTCACGCAAAGAGAAGAGACAGCTTGACGCCAATACTCGTATATTTTATATATAATTTGATTGTTGAAAAATATGCCTATGTTGTGTCGTATGTTTCAACTGTTTATTTTAATATTTTTTTTTGTTGCAAATTATGATTTTGAACGTTTTTTAATATTTCTAATATTATGTTAAAATTACATATTGTTCAATTTTGCATAGTTTACTTTGATTCTATTCTGCCATATCCTGATAATCTAACTAAAGTTTCCCTTTAGTATACGAATTTGAGCAAATAATTTATATACCTATTTAGAGTGTTAAGGAATCATCGTCATTTTTAATGGAAGTTGTGTACTTTTTTGGTTAATTACCATAATAGTAGTCTACTCAAGGATAGGGCTATCTATGAAAATTTACCAATATGAACTAAATTTTCTATGACTCCATTTAAACTGCCATAGGGCCCCAAATTTTACAAGTATTATCCATACTATATTCCAGATTGGATAAATCGAAGTTTTACCTAACTTCAAAAGCATATTATGGCGAAAAATGTCAATATGGCAGCTCGACTTTTCAAACAAATTAACAACATTTTTAAATTGCACCATCTTAAGTACTGGTTTTGGTGACAATTGACAATTATTCTAATTTGTCACTGTAAATATTCAAGATGGAATAGAATCTTAAATGTTTATAAAAAAAAAATCCAAAAATTACTTACTATATTTATTCGAATTGGCATGATTTTGATGAAACTATTAATATTCCAATCAATTTGAACCCATTCTACAGAGATACGTGCATGATTTCGATATGTTCCACACCACTGCTTAGAATCCAGAATATATTAACTTTTCACAGCACCGTCTTTATGATTTATAGCAAGTAAAACTAATTTCCGCATAAGTTATTACCAAGCCGTTCAATAACATCAAGAGCAGTTTAATATGTATAGACACTCAAGGAGGAATCTCATCATAACATTTATTTAAAACTTCACGCCACACTGCCACTGTTTACACCTTTACTACAATATTCGTTATGTGTTTGTTAAGAATATTGGACTCCTTAAATAACAATAATTCTAAAATATCCTATTCATATACTATTTTATTCAGATGTAAAACTTATTTGCCATTTATAACCGGTAACTTATCATTTTAATACCAATCTATATAATCATGTATTTCAATTGTTCGCGGTAATGATAAATAATAGAGTATAATATTAGAAACAGTCAAAGCAAATAATTTCTTTAAAATGCAAATAATTTATTTTATTTTATTTAAAATTATTACATATATTCACACAACAAATACGAATAGTTTAACTAAATATAATTGAGAACCAATCCATGTAACTTGTATTTTACATAGAAATATAGAAATAATTTAGGTTTATTATTTATTATAAATAAAATTAAAAAGGTACTTCTACTAAAATGATAATCGATTATAATGTAAAATTTTAAAAAATCAATTCACCACTTTCATTTGCGGCATTCGTTTACGTGGTTCTAATCTAATCATAAATCCTTCTTCACGTTTCAAAATAATATCCGCCTGTAATTTAAACTCATCCTCTTTAATATCGGAATAAATTCTAAAATTTCTTAAAATTGTTGATAATAGAATTTTTAATTTTAACATTGCATATTTTCGTCCTGAAAAAAAAATTGGTATATTAATTTTCTATATACGTTGTCTTAAATAATTTAAAAAAAAAACAAAATTAATCCACCATACCAACACAACTTCTGGGACCAGCTGAAAATGGCACAAAACCATAATAATGTCTATTTGCTTGTCTTTCTGGTAGAAAATTATCCGGATCATATACATCTGGATTTGGATAAATTTCCGGATTACGATGTAATAAAAATGTGCCGACAACAACTGTACAGCCAGCTGGTACAATCAAATTTTTGGATGCCAATTGTAAATCTTGTTTTAATTGTCGTGCAATAATTGGTACGGGTGGAAACAATCGTAATGTTTCCATTAAACAACGTTCTAAATATTTCATTTCTAATGTATCTTGAAATGTTACTGGTCTATCTGTATCACCAAATATACCATATAATTCATTGTAAACACGATCCTGAATATCCTGATAGATACCCATAATTGATAAAAAAAATGAACTGCCCGCAGCTGTTGTATCATGACCTTCAAACATTATTGTATCAACTTGTTCTTTTATTTCAATATCAGATATTAATGCACCATTTTGTGCACTTTCCAATAGAAGATCTAAAAATGCCAAACGTTTCTTTTCACCAATATCATTTGCATCATTTATGTCAACATCTAAATCATCTTTTAATCCCACCGATTGACCATACGATAAACCTTCAACTGATGCCAATGATGAGTTAATAATTATATTTGATTCTGCTGATTGTAAATTTGTTTGAATATCAGTTTTTGCCAATGAACCACGACAACCCACTTTAAATGCTTCCTTCTTATTGCGAATAACCTTTTTTGTTAAACCATGTATGGTTGAAATCAGTTTAACTTGTCGTTTTGCATAATTTGTTAAATTAAATATCCAATTGGCTCTTAGCAGAAAATTTCGATGACGTGCATGAATAATGTCACACATTTTCATAACTGCCATTGCATAATTGTATCCAGATTGATCTTGTGTATTTTTTGAATCAACACCCATTGCAGTTTCTAAAAGAATAGTGCTCAAATTATTACAAATAAATACACTTAGTCGAAGACTATTGGATTTTAGAATTTCATGTGATTACGGTACTCAGATTGTGTAATCTTCTATAAATTTACAAAATGTCAAATCTGAACGGAAGATATTTGTTTGATTGATAATCAGTCATGAACATATCGGAACTTATACCGGAATTTACGTTCCTTTGTCATATAATCATATTACTTATGGGATTAGTGATTTGATTATTTTTTTTTTCCTGAATTTTAATTTGGAAACATACCCCCACAGAACATAATCGCTAGATATATGGTATTATTGATATTTACATTTATTCACACCTATTTGAATAAATCAATCAAGACATTGTAAATAATAGTATAACAGCAATAATAAATACTAAAGTTACATATAAGAATATGGTTACATATTTAAGTGCATTATTGAAATTCACACTTTTATAATACGCCTTTAATTTGATATTTCTAGAGAAAAGAAAAAAATGCATCTTAACCATTTTGCAGCACACAATAACTAACCAGTTTACATTAAGTACATTACATTATTACCCAACAAATAATCATAGAGTACATAAGAAATAATTGCAATTGAAAGTGCAACATATAGTTATGTAGATGTGCATACATTATTATTATGCATTTGCAAATTAAATAGAATTGATATGATAAGATTCACTTTTAATTATCCAATTTTGTATTTCAAAGAAACGTATCCATTCAATACTTTCACTATTTATTTAAGTGAAATAATATCACGTTGTTTGATATGATATTATGAATATTATTGGAAATCAGTTGAACAATTAATTATATGATCTTAAATTTTTAGCCAGTCAATTATTAAATTCACGATAAGCTTTTATGTTCGTTCTCAATTACTACATAAATCAAAATAATCTCTACCTTTACGCTCAAGGATGCATAGGGCGGCATTACGATGTTTGTTACCTTTTTTTTTTTACCGCGAATGAGCTAATACATGAGGAGATACCTAATATGGGTACTTCCATCTAGTAGAACTGTTTTAAATTTTAACAAATCGTATTCAGAAAAATTAGTATCAGTCGAGCAGGAAAGTTAGAAGATGTTTTAAAATTTTAATTTATCAATTGTTTAGCTTCAGGGTATTAACAATATTTTCTTCTGTCCTGAAGCAGAATAAGTGGCTTACTTGAATAATTTTTAAAACTTATTACTACAATAGAAATTTTACCGTTACACCTCATAAATTTTACCCCAATATTACATAAAATTTACCATGATGATGATTTACCATAATAAATAGCACATGAAATCTTATAAGTACATAACCGTGAGATCAGGCTAGTAACAGAAATTTAAATTTAGTATTGGGCAAGCAGGACTATTACAAGTTCTTTAAATATTCTAGTACATCATTTATTTGGCTTCAGGGTATGTACTCTGAAATCAATTCGAATAATTTTTAAAATTTATTATTGTAACATCACATAGACATTTCCATAAAAACACATAAATATTTGAGAAAACATAGAGTAGGATACTAGTATTACGAGCAATGAGACACAACAAAAGTTAGTACCAGGTGACTTGGATAGTTAGAAAAAATTTTGTTTATCGCTTATTTAACTTCAAGTTAAAGAAATATTTTTTTTTACCCTGAAGCATAATAAGTGCCTCATATTCGTTTATGAATTATTTCGCTTCAGGGTATAGATTTTTTACCCTGAAGTGTAATAAATGCCACGTTTGAACGGTTTGTCGAAACTTATTATGGTGGCACCGATTTTCAGTGATATTATCAATAACAATATCTTTTAATTCTTGGCATATGATCCAAGTTAATCATATAGATTTTGGACAAAAGAAGTACATCTTTTAAAGTACCTATTGAATTACACACCAACCAATTGAATTACTCAAATGTAGATCTGGGCAATTATAATTCATAGTTAAATATTTACAAAATTATTTTGAGTTATTCTCTTTTTCAATTAAATATATTTCAATTTACCCAATAAAATTTCAACTGTAGCCTCACTCATATGATCATGAGCATCAAATGTTTTATTTGATTCTGTTTTTAATTTATCAACGACACGTCTTGAATTTTCATTGAAAAGATCAATAAAACTTTTTAGTACATTTAAATGAAATGTTGGTGCAATTAATTTACGATGTGAACGCCATTTATGACCTAAAACATATAAATATTATTTAATAATTAGATTACCTAATTATTTAACATATAATATATGTTAGTATATGTTAATTACCTGAACTAATTAATAATCCATCACCTAACCATGGTTTAAAAAAACTATATTCCGATGATTTATCAATATAAACTTGACTGCTTAGTATTATTTCAACATCACGTGGATCCCACAGAAATACAGTCAATTTAGGGCCAACCCATAGTTTAACAATTTTGCCAAATTCAAATCCTTTTGAAATTACTAATTTAAATACAGCTATAATATTTTCAAATGCAAAAATAAAAAATTTATATTAATTTCAAATAAATTATCAGATATTGTGAATACAATATGGTCGACTATCATCTATACAGATAGTTGTACCATCATATATCATTTTGTATTTAATTACTGAATAAACATCATACCAACAAGCTACAGAATCTACAAAAAATGATTAAAATCTTAGGCCTATGGTCTATCATCAGTTGCATGGATCACAGTAATTTATAAACTAATATAGGTTGCCGTTTATCATTTGCGTATAAATGTGCTTAGAAAACAGTAGACTTATATAGTTTCATTCATGAGTTAATTAATCACACATTGTGATAATGGAGTGTGACTGACAAAGATCTAAGTTATTCAACCTAATTTAACTTTTATGCTGTATCACTGCATAAGCATAAGCAAAATATATGTCATCATCAGATATAGCAAGGAAAGGTATAAATGTTGCAGTTGTCTGCCAATTGTGTCACATTTTTCGACAATCAGACTAAATTATTTAAATTTATACATTTTCAAATTTTAATCGGTAACCTACATGTGGCATCTACGAAAGATGTAAATGTAAATATTATTTTTATTTTTTTTCAGTTGCAAACAGTTTTGAATATTTACAAATATAAATAATTGATTAAATTTAGCAAATAATCAAAAGTTAAATGCATGAAACAAATTGAACTCTATTTCCATTGTTTAAATGCATTTGAAAATAATTTGAATAACCTTTTCATATGCACATCCATATGAACTACACCCTTGTATTATTATAATTGCTAATTTATTAGTAAATACATTTGAATAATAAATTTTCACTCTACTAATGAAATTATGTACATATTTACTAATTAAAACGACATACATTTTGCCCTATTTGAAATATTATTTCCAGAAATCTATTCAAAATGTTTTACCACAAATTTCGAGTAATTGATATGTATGTACGATAGGTTGCACATTTCAACAAAAAAAAAAATCTAATAAGAACAAATGTAGGTTATTGATTGATACTTCCTACACACTCATTTTTAAATGACTATATAAAATCAATAAAAAGTGATTGAATCTGAAAGGAACATCTTAAACAGACATAATAAATAGAATTATTACTTACAATGAGATGATCCCATTAAATCAAATAAATTTCCAACAATTGGATATCCCTTTGGTCCTGGTATTTTATCTGCCAATGAATTTAAATGTCGTCTAGATAATTTCCAATAGATAAACCATAGTATCAAAGCTGGAGCTAATAAGAAATAAAAAAAACTACTAGCCGATATAATATTTGCTGATATTTGGCCATTAGCATTCACTAAAGTTCCACTTCCCGCCATAATTTAATTAAAACTCATATACAGAAATGATTTATCAAATAAATTGAAATATGCTAACAATCACTTGCTATTTGCACAAAATAAAAAAAAAAATTAATTGTTTTTATAAATAAATTTATTTTATAATTTTCACATAATAATTTTTTAAAGAAAAAAAAAATTAAAATATTATTTTAAAATTTTTAAATTCAATAATTTTTAATAACGAACTCTTGTAAACTAATCGATAAGTTGCTACCAACAAGACTTTTATAGTTTCGCACTTGCATCAATTTTCAATAAAATGCATATGCACTTTGTGCATTTCTTCTATTACAAGTAACTTATAGCTACACATTGATATTACATTATTTTACCTAATACCCTCACTTAATTTTTAAAACATTTTACTATTATGACATAGGTTGACGAGGTGGTGATTTGAAGAAATTCGAGTACACCTTTAATTATATATGGTAATAACAAATATGAAGAACTATATAATTATGTACATTGGTAATTGTACTAATTAACTAGTTCCATTCATCATACGATTTGTTTTACATGCATTCGATCAATTTCTAGTTGTTCCGTATATTGGTGAACTACGTATACGATCATTAAATCTATTCACCTGATACAATTAATTGGGTAATGATGAGACGCATAGTATAGTTCCAAGTTTATTTCTATTGCTACGATATAGGGTATATATAAAATATATACAATATGAGCCATACCAATCAGGATTTGTGTAGAGTTAGTTTACTCAGGGGGATATCAAAACTGCATTAGCTGGTTCGTTTGACACAAATATGTATGAGTTAATATTTCTAGATGCTCTTTTGCATACAATAATTCTTATTATTATAAATTTTCATAAGATTAGAATTTAAAAATTCTTACAAGTGTTTAAAATTCTAAAAGTAACTGATAAGAATGAGAATTTAAAATTCTAATATTAATTTCAAATTTTAATAACAATTTCTAATATTTTATTAGAATTAAATACATATTTTCAGTTGTCAATAATTAAGTGAAAAATAATTAATTATATATTTTGGAAGATTGAGGCCATTGTAGCCAAAATCAGTTAAAAAATAGTAATTCAGTAGCTTGTATAGTGCACATAATATGCATATTTTACTGATTGACGTATTTTATTTGTCAATCTGCACACTGCATTTTAATAATCACCAAATGATGAGCATAGGTTGAACTTACTTGTACATGATTATACCGGGTGTCTAATAAAGCTTGTGAGCTGATGAACAGACAGTAACGGTTAGATCCAGTCACACCACTAACCACCCATTAATTGGATAAGTTTTCTGGTGGGCTGCCTATTAGAAATATATCAACGCTATTATTTGAAATTACATCTATTAAAACTCCTTCTTAAACTTAGCGATCCTATCCTCAGAAAACAGACAATCTATTGAGTCTGAGGTTAAATATAACTTATTGGCATTTATATAAGATATCCTTAATACGTCATACGTCATGCATAAATATATTAAACGAATCCTATCTTCCATGTTAATCAGATAAAAAAAAAAAAAAATAAAACAACTACATAAAAAACCTAAACATATACATAATTAATATGCAAACCATTATGATAGAAAGAACTACAAAAAGTTTCTGAATTTAATATTTTAAAAAATACAGACGAAAACAAAATTTAAATTAACATATGAACTCATAATCAATTGTCAATTGCCAAATTTTAAATCACTTATGTGCCAATTACCTATACATTATTTTGAATGGCACATTCTAAATTGTAAACCAAGTCTAATATCTTTGCCATAACTCGGCACTTAACGAATTTCGAAGCATCTGAATTCACTATATTGCGTTTAAATACAATATCACCAGTCATTAACAACCGTGCCACTTTTCCGACATCAAAGTACATTTTATTTTGTTCATAAGCCATCCTCAAACATATATCATCTCTTAACAAAACAAACTGTTCTCAAAATTTACTATAAGCTAGTGGATTCCAATGGCAATCCTATTACAAGTATTAAGCAAAAGGCTAATTTGCTAGATGATTTCAATAAGGTACCTCCAGCAAATATGAAAGCCAGTCAAATTCGATTGAGGGTTATTCAAAGAATTCTAAAAAATCTAGATACTAACAAGGCACTTGGTCCTGACGGCATTCCGGTCATAGTTCAATTTTTTCTCGTTCATTCTATAAAAAATCAATCTCAAAAATTATAATTAATTTATAATTTTCTTCTTAATAAGAAATATAAAGAGGAAAAGATTTACATTTATAAAATAATTACCGCCAATATGAAATGCATGCAATGGAGTTTAATAAACCAAGTAATTCACTACTGGTTTTTCTAAGCATTACAAGAACCAGTTAAAAATATACCGGCTCAGTGTAATTACTAACTAGTAACTAGTAAGTGTTTTGAAAATTTATAAAATTAGATCAAATGAAAGGAAATTTGTTTATAATTGTTATGTCATTTTGATGTTTTTCCTATGTTTTTGAATGCAATAATTGCAATTTTATAACTCATAAAAAACTTGAATTAGCTTTAATAAGTGTAACATTTGTCTTATTTATTCGAAATCTATGAGCATGTAATAATAAAAGAGTGATCTTCAGATAAAGACTGGTAATTGTGTTAGATTGACAGTTCTTGATTAATTTTGGATAATGCAGTGCTCTATTAGATCGGGAAACTGCAAACAAATGCGTTTTTAGCTAAATTGAAATTGGCCTATATTCAATAATATGATCATAGCCCGTTAGAACGATGTCATTATGACATGAATCATCAAATATAAACTCAAATGACGCAAATAGCTATAATTGACTTGTGCCAACATTCCAATTGATTCAGTTTAATAATGCATACATTTCTGTACTTGTTGACCAAATAAACACAATTTATCTTTGGCCTCAAAATACAATCACTTCTTCATTGGAACCAAATCTTTTTTCTTGGAGCATTTTTTTTTAGGTCTGCAAATAGATAATAGTCGATGGGAGCCAGATCCGAAGAATACGGTGAATGGGGATGCAATTCAAAGTGCAATTCGTGCAATTTTGCCATTGTTGCAATCGATTTGTGACACGGTGCATTGTGTTGGTGAAAGAGCACTTTTTTCTTGTTTATTTGGGTGGTTTTTTCACAATTTCTTCTTTCAAACGCATCAATAACACTATTGATGGTTCTTGCTTTCTCAAGGTAAGGTGTCAGCTATCTCACGCAACTTCAATCGGCCCAAACCATTTTTTTATGTTTTCTAGAATAACCGTCAAATTTGGGCGACCGCTCTGGTCGCCCAAATTTAACGGTTCAGCATCATCGGTGTTTAAAATCAATCCCATTAAAAAAGCAATGTTTTACCAATACACGAAATTCAGATTTTTCTATTGTTTTAAAAATTACAAAAGTAGTATCACTAAAATCACTGTAACTTGTGAACTAAACGTCAGATTGGCATACAATTTTGACACGTATCGTTTGGTACTTCCTGAAAATCATATGGATTTGTCAATAGTGGCGCCCCATCTATATGACATCCTACGAACTTATTGAGTGAGGATTATTTGATTCCGTTCATGTAATGCCTTAAAAGAATAATCGTACAAGAAAATTGTGTCAGTCCGTACACATCCATCCGTTATCCGTTCATCTGTCAGTTGTCTTTTTTAGCTAATTTGTGAGTTTACGTTCGAAAATGATTAAAATTACTCTTTTTAAATACCTTCCATGTAAACTTTGTACTTCTTACAGATTAAAATAAATTATATAATACACACACACTTTAAATTTACATAAAATAGAGTTATTATAATTGGATTACTACCTTTCCTAGGGTGTCAATAACTAATAAGTATACAAGGCAGGTGTATACTTATTAGTTATTAGTACTTATTTGTAAAAATATATTACATAATATGTACACGTTTCATACATTACATGTATTAGCCCTAACAGAATTACAACAGTTTGTGAGATTAGTCCTTGTGGTACTCGTATATGTGGTATACGTCCCATGTATAGTTTTAACTTCCTAGACACATTATTTTATTGCCGATGAATATTCGTTTACCAATTTAATATTCAGAAATCTGCAAATCAAAATGTTGGTGATATTTCTGATTTTTAAATTTAATATATTAGCGTTTTTCATCATTGAGTGAAAAATCACCAGAACGAAATTTGGCAAACCAATTTTGACACTGCCGTTCTTTTAAA
>JANSTX010001309.1:0-22815 GCA_027564355.1 Penthetria funebris
GGTTTATACTATTTGAGACTGACCAATGCTAGGTGGAAAGGGCTGCCTACATGCAGATTATCAAGGATTACTTGGCCCGAGTTTGGACGGAGTAAAACTGAAGAACTCCTGCGATTATCAATATCTAAAAGCTAATTTAAACATCTGAAATCGCAGAAACAAATGAGGTACTACATTTCAATGAGCTTCTGACATTTTTACTTTTTACAAAGTATTAATAAGTTGTTTGACCAACTTTTAAAACAATTTTTAGTTATAGAACTACTATAACTTTCTAATATAATTTAAGAGTTAAAAAAATATTATTCTTAGCGTTGACAAAATCCATTGTGAAGTTAACTTAAAATTAATTGGTATAACTACTTGTGAAAGTATCCCCTAAATTCACCATTGTAATACATAAAATATTACAAATTATGTTGAGGTTTAGGATAATATCAAAAAAAAAAAAAAAAAATATATTTGTATAAACAGGATACAATGAAAGCTTAAAGGCTACAAAAAAGCTTTCGATTTTGTAAAATCCACAGGTCTGTTCCATAAAAAGCTCCAAGTCAATTCTGTAAATTTTTAACCTCCTCTTAAATACATATAAACAAAGAATGGGAGACTTCAGTATAAAATTGTGTGACTATCATAATTACCATTTCTTTGGTCACACAAATCCAGGCAATTTAAAACGCTATTTACTATAAAAAAAAAAAAAATGCCGAGAATGTGCTAGAAATTCAACAAAAACAAAACTGTGCTCGGTGAACTTTTTCTATTTTTTTGTTTGCAAAATAATCATAAGATAAATTAAATTGAAACCTTCAAATTTCACACTCGGTTTGCGATATCCATTTTTCTTTAAACGACGCCATAAAAATTCAGCAGCAATACGTTTATCAACTTTTACCGGTGGTACATACCTACATTTTGGTCGATGTTTTAATGGATCAAAATCTTGATTTGAAAATATATCATAAAATGGTTTCAATATTGATGATTTTGTAGTTATTGTCTTATGTAACGCATCTGCTCTTAATTCCCGGCCATCATTTACTCTGTCACCATCATCGTTTACATCATAACCACCATCATCATCAACATCATTATTTATAATATGTAAATCACGTATTGGCGAAATAGAATGTGATCGACGATTAATTGCCAATGTTTGGCGTTTCTTCTTACGCACACATTCACTTTCGGGCCCCTTTTCCGGACAAATTGGTGAACGTGCATTATCACGTTGTTTTGGATATTTATGTGCAATCCATTCACCTGTTAAATACGATGATATATCCTTTAATTGACTTATATCCGGTGATGATGTGTACATATGTCCTAATAAAGACATTTGTTGTGGATATCGATCAGGTGATAATGATTCAAATTTATTTCGAATTTTTTCAACTTCACCAGTATTTTGTATATTGTTGGTATCATTTCTGATATTCCATACATCGGCCGATGATGATACCGGTGGTGATAGTGATTTTTTAAATTCTTCTTTTAATGCAGCAGTTTTACTAATAATATCAATGTGTGGCATAAATCGATTGTCACGTTTATTGGTATAAGACATTTTCGGTGATATTGGTGATGTATTAATTGATTTACGTGTACGACTTCTGCCTCTAGAACGTATTGAATTCTTTACTTCAAATTTATGTGTTATCCAGGATACATCACCGGATTCATGTTGTTTTATTAAAATTTTATTGGGACTTTGTGAACGTTGTTGTTGTCGTCCACCGCCAATATTACCGACATATTTTTTTTCATTATTTATATTGATTTTAGTTAATTCTGGATCACTTTGATATTTTCGTGTTGGTGAAAATGATGATGTTGGCCAATTTTTTAGGTGTTTACAATTAGGTCGACAATAACAATTTGTTGTTAAACTTTCATATTTATCTTTAATTTTTCGTACATCACCAGTTTTAACAATATTAAAATAGGTTTTATAATTTTTATTATTATAATCGGGTGATATACTTCGGGATCGGTGATAAATGCTTTCAATACTATTCAAAGAATTTGGTGAAAATGGTTTTAATGAGGTTGATGTTGTTCTTGTTGCGGTTATTGTTGTTGTTGTCGTCGTCGGTGGTTGAGGTGAAATTGCTCGAAAATTGTTATTATTTTTGGGCATGGTAATGTGATGTTGTTTATTATTTTCATTGTCAATAAAAGAATGTTGTGAAATTGGTGATGTTATTATTGGTGAAAAATTTTTCGAACTTTCTTTTTCACCAAAAAATTCTTTAAAATCGGAAACAGATGAACTAAAACCACCATAGTTTTTTGTTGAAGAATTTGTCGAATAATTGGCAGTTGATGTTACAGTAGTAGTTGTTATTGTACCTGTTTCGGTTGCACAATTACCGCCGCTATTTTTAAAGGGATTTGTATTTTTATGTTTAACTTCGTTTTCATTTTTCAAGCGAATTTTCTCCTCAATCATTTTCATAACCTCTTCTTCATCAGGTGATGAATATTCTCTTGCATGGTACACAGTTTTTTCTGGTGTTTCCTCTTTTTTCCTTTCAAAATAATCAATTTTATCTTGAATATTTTCTGTACTATCAGTAAATGTTAATGTCTGCTGTTGTTGATGATAATTGGATTTTGGTTCGTGTTGATTTTCTTGTTGTAAAATGTTATTGGTGGTATATGTTGAAAATTCTTCTGTTGTATCATATAAAAAACTAGTATTAGAATTATTTGATTTTTCTAGAAACATTAGTGAATTTGGCTGAATTTTAGCTTCTTGATTCGGCATTAAATAGTTTTCATTCATCGATTTATTCTCACTGTATGACGATTGATGATGATGATGATGATGATGTGGTTGATGACGATCATCATAATCATTATCTGTTGTTTTATGTTGATTATATTCAAGTGAATAGAATGGACGACGATCAGTTTGTTGATGCTGCATTATCTTTTGCTGCTTTTCCTGTTGCTTATCTTGTAATTGATTTTGTTGAGTTTGATCATTCAATAATGTTCTCGTCATTTCTGATGCAATAGCTCCTCTAGTTTCTTTTGCCAATACAATTGGTGGTGTTAGTAATTTTTGACGACGTTCATTCATTTTATCTTGTATTTCTTTACTAAGTTTCTGAAAAATTTGACGTTTCTCAGCTTCTGTCATTTGTTTCTCATCATATTTTATTAATGAATCATATTTATTTACAGAAGATGAGGCAGCCGATGCAGTTCTTGTTACACTACTGTTTTTGCCATTACCTTTTTGATTTGTTATCAATTTTGAATCGTAAAATGAACTAATAGATTCTGATTTATAATTATTCATTAATTGTTTTGTCTGTTGACGTCGTTTTGAGACTGGTGTTAAAAGATCTTCACGTAAAATTAATGAACTACTTCGGACAGTCAACGGAGTTTTTAAATTATTTGATGTTGATGACGAGATATTAGCAGTTACATGTGGTGACGATTGTGGTGGTGGTACATTAACAATATATTTTTCGGAAATTTCTTCATACTTCTCATGTTGACGTTGTTCTAAATTATTAGCATTATTATTGTTATAGATTTCGCTCAATTGATTCTTAATTTTGCTTATTTGATCTTTTGACAATGTACTCATTAATTTTCGACTTAATCCAAAACGATTTTCGACCATTTCTTTAACAATTTGTTTACGTTGACTTTTTTCATTATCAGATTTATTATATTTATTGACCATACTGGAGGCTAAATCAAGTACTGAATTACCTCTCCATAATAATTTATAGGTGCCTTTTTCGCTATCAATTTTTTGACGTTTCAACAGATCAATATCAACATTATCAAAATAATAATCATCATGATCATCATCCTTTATTGATTTTTCACGAAATAATTCCTTTAGATCTTCAACCGATTTTTCTTTTATTCTTAAACCGCTATCTTGACATTCACTCCATTTCAAATCTTCAACATTTTTTGGACGAAAAAGAAAATTTTTTTCCTTTTGATCTTGCTTCAATTTACCAACCAAATAATTTAATTCCTTTTCAGCCTTTTCATAATCACGTAATTGTTTCCATTCATCAAAATCAATAATTTCACCATCTTTACGAATTGGCCGTAAATCACTTGAAGATGTTGCACGTTCTAATTGGCCAACACGTTCTAAATTCGAATAAAATTTATTTAATTCTTTAAATCTTTCCATTGAATGCTTTTGATGTTCTTTATCGATATAACGATATGGATAATGATTGTAATAATGTGAACAATATTTTCCATGTTTTTCATACTTATTTGATGTCAATGAACTTGTACTGTGTGATAATATACCAGTTGACATTAGTAGAGAATTATGATGACAACGATCTTGAGAATTACCTAGACTTCTTGAACGAAAAATTTGATCATTTTTTTTTCGATTTATACCTGATGCTGATGATGATCTATCAGTTTTAAAACTTTGTATACGTCTACAAGAAGGTGAACGAATTTCTCTTGTTGGTGAAAATGGTTTTCTTACACATTTTTGTTCATCAATAGTAAGAGGATAATGATATATAACATTTGATAATGATTTTTGTAATGTTAATGGATGCGTAGACATTGGTGGTGGTGGTGGTGGTGGTGGTGTTGTTGTTGGTGGATGTAGCGTTGATGTTGTTATTGCTTTTGTAATAATTGGTGGTTCACTTTTACTACGTTCTTCATGATAATAATGATTTTCTTGCATCAATTGTTGATTGTCACCAAATTCATCTTCATCAGATAATTGATAAAATGAATCATATTTGCTTACATGCCGATCATAATAAGTAAGTTTATTTGGTTTGAAAATTCGTTCCAATGTCGGACTCAAACTTCGTGATTGTCTTTCCAATCTTTGCTTCTCAATTTCCATAAATTTTGATTGACTTACAGGACATTTTTGATTTAAATAATTTAATGTACTTGGTTTTTTATAACGTACACAATCTAATGATGGTTCCGATTTTGACGCAGGATAATCCCAAAGTTTTGCTTTTTCCTGAACAGATAAACTTTTCGTCATATTACCACTTACACTGCCATCGGTGACATTAGTTATTGACATTGGTGATTGTAAATCTCTTAGAAATAAATTTTGAAAAAATGAATCTGAACGTATGAATTTTTCATGTTCAAAAAGATTTTCGTCAAATTCATCTTCAAATTTTCTTTGATGAGATATTGATTGTGTTTTTATTGGACGAAATTTTACAAGATCTGCACGTTGTTTTTGTGGCATTTTTTTAATTTCAATTTTTTCTTTGCCACACATTTTTTTTCTTCTACATTTTTCACCACCATTGGTGGATGCATTTAAATCATGTATTGAAGTTGTTGTTATTGCATCTCGTCGTCTAGTAATTGTTACAGGTTTTAACGAAGATTTTTTTTTCATTGTTTTAATACCAGCAGAATTAATGGAATCAATTGAATATGTTGAACTGGTTCTGGCTAAACTTAAATTTGATACTGATTTTGTATGTTGTTTTGATTTTGGTGAAAGTTTTGAAGAAACGGATTTTAATGTTTCATCAATTTTAGAAGACAATGATTTTTTTGTGGAAATATTCGATTTAATTACAATAGGTGTGATAATTCGTGCACCACCAACACTTCCGACAACATTGGATACTTTTCGTCCGCCAGCGTTTGCCGTTCCACCTCCAACTGTACCATATTTATTATATTTTGGTGTACTTGTTGTGGCACGTAATACTTCTTTACCATGTGATGATATTGCAACGGTAACACGTAAAGATTTTTCATCATTTTTATGTTTGCCTGGAGATGATGATGGTGGTGGTGATCTACCAATTGTAATTGTTGGTTTTTTGGTTGTTGATGTTGCAGTATATAATGATGAAGACGACAGTGTTCCAATATGATTACCATATGGAAATTTTCTATTCATTTTATTAGAAGTTGTTTTCATAGAGGTTGTGGATGTGACACCACCATCAGATGTGAATGGTAACATTTTAAATGATGTTTGCATAGCTTTTTTTACTTCATCTGGTGATTTTAAATCGGGATTACGTAAAATACTGGATGATGTAGCCGCTAATGTTTTACGACAAATTGGTAATTTTTGTTCAAGTCGTTTTTTCTCTTCGGCAAATGTTCGCTCCTTTGAAATGCTACGTCCAAACGCAATTGGACTGGCACTTGACTTTCTCGATTCGATTCGTGTCGAACGATTTATCGGGCTCAATGAACAGACACGATGTACATGTTTTCGGATGGCTAATTTATTTGAATTATTTGTATAGTTTTTTTCCTCCTTTAGTGAAGACGATGATGTGGTCGAAAATGCTGATGTTATTATATTATTAGCCGATTTTGATCGAATACCCGTATTATTATTTGTTTGTCTACTTTTACGTTCTGCAGTAATTATTGGTTCTTTATTTGAAATGTTTGGCGGGTCGTCAGCCATCATGGCGGTGGTAGCAATAATGCCCATAGATGTGGATGATGTTTGACAATCATTTTGTGTACCAACATTTTGTATTTTCGAAAATATTTTCAATGTTGTATTTTTGCGTGAAGATTTACGATTTGGTGGTGTTGGCGGTGTCAATGGTACAAATGATTGAATCGTTTTTGGAAATGGACCAAAAAGATCTAATGGCCTAGTAATATTTGTTATTGGATAACAAATTATTTCTTGTTGTGGTTGTGGTATTAAATTTTTTTTATGTATACGAATTTTTGTTAACGTTGGCGTTATTGATAAATATTCAATATCATCAATATAATCTGTAAAATATTAAAATAAAAAGAGAAGGATTTTTATTAAAATGATTGACTATTAATTTTGTATTCCATAATTTTTAAAGACAATTATATGTGCTCCATATGTTGACCGTGACCTTTGGTTTATTTTTTGTATGTATTTCTGTGCACATTGACCTCACTCTTAAAAAACATAATATTTGTGAAAAATTACGAGTAAAACTTATAAATTAAGTGTTTTATAAAAATTAAAAAACAAAAAAGTGAAAATAGCCATTATAAAATAAATTGTGTAATATATCCAGTATAAGGAAATTATTAAAAAATAGGGCACTCTTCTAAAAGATAAGGAATAGTAAGACATATAAAATTGACATTTTCAGCGTATGTATAGTTTTGTGGATCATTAATTCAGACATTTAAATTAACTGTTAATGTGCTTCTGCATCTTTAAAATTAACAGCTTTAACGTCATTTTTAACATAAATATTGCATGTTTATCCACAATGATATTACCAAATCATTTAACATTTATAAAATGTCCATAATTTTGAGTTAATTATTTATTGAAACACAATAAATAACACAGAATCTTTGTTAAGTGTTTCTAAATAATTTACCATAAAATGTTTGAATAAAACGAGTACTCCGAATTTAAAAATGGTTTTTATAAAACCATTTTGGAAGTAACAATTCAGTTTATTTTTTTAAAAAATTAGAGTATTTTTTTATTAAAGAAAGCGTTATTCCATTAAGTTTAATTTTTAAAGATTTATTAGTAAAATTAAAAAAAAAAGTGTTACAAAACAAAAAAAAATAAGGCATCAAATTTGCATTAAAGAAGAGGTGCATTAAATATTTTTTTAAAAAAAATAATATTGAAACACCAACCTGATTAATTGAAGCTTTTCCAACACCATTTTTTTCTTATGATTAAAGTTATTGGTTAATATAAATGTACGAGTATATACAGAGGAAGTTGCAATCCTTTTTCTAAATTAAGATATTACATTTTTTGTTTGTTTAAAATAGCAGCATTTAATTTTCGACAAATTTTCAATTAATTTTTTTTTTTTTTTTTAATATTCAGAAATTATGGTAAGCTTAATTTTAATATTATTATTAACTTATTAAAAGATAAAAAAAAAAAAACTTTATCCTAATAATGTAAAAGCAAAAAATTTACTTCAAGAAAAACATACCTTTTGGTTTCTCTGGAGCTGCCTTTCGAAATCCTTGTAAAGGTGGTTCACCACCTGATTGTACATTAAGATATGCCTGTTTCTGTTCAATTGGACTAAGTGGAGAATATTGTGGATTATCCTTTTTACGAAAAACTAATGTTGAATCACTTTCATAACCTTGTTCCTTTAGAGCTCTGTGTTGATGAAAATAAAAAAAAATAAAATTAAAAAAATACACATGCCATTTTATATCAATAAAGATTTGTATATTTATTTTTTTTTTTAATATTTTAATAATACCTTGATAAATATCCTTCTGTGTAACTACGACTTGCCAGTTTTTCATGTTCCAAATGCTATTAAACAATACACAGATTAATGTGAATATTAAATAAAAATTGTTTTTTATAGTTCGAGTGTATGTACAAATTGCAGATACTTAACATTGTCTTTATATAGACAATTTTCACATGATTTTTTTTATTACAACGACTATTATAAACTTAAAATTGTCATTCTATAAATAATATTTTATTGATATTTACAAAAAAAAAAACGTATTAAACAAGACACAAACAAAGTAAATTACAATGGAAATTCCTAGTTAATGTACTTTTCTAATTGTAGTATACTTTGCTCCATCCCTCATCACTGGTACTAGACTACTTTGCGATGGTTCATAGAAACTGAGGACAGCGTCTTTTATTACCTTAAAAAAATGCCACTCAAGTGCTTATTTTGAAATATCAGTGATTAGTCGCTTCAGTCTATGACAATACTGTTTATTGTCTCTACATGTATCAGTTTTCATAAATTCTAAGTATTTGGTCAGAAAATTTTAAGTATAAACTTGAACTAAAGTAAGAAGAAGAAGGTGCAGCAGACGATTTAATTATTCAAAACCATACAATTGTTGATGATGTTAATATTCTCAATGGTACTGTTACGGAGTACATTTTGATATTGATATTATAATACACATATTTTTTCAGACAGAGTGTTCATGTTAATGGTAACCATTAATGTCTGTAAATATATATTGAATTTTGCTTTTTTATGGAAAATTTGAAATATCTCGAGAACGACTTCCCTTAGACACCAACTCGGTATCTCCAACGTTTACGAGATATTTTCATTTCTTAAATTTCTAGTAGTTATGTTCTCATGATACATGATCTGACAATTAGGTAAAACATGATTGTATTCTTCAAGCTGTCATTCCACTATCTATGTAGCAGTAGATGGTTTTCAATTCTAATAAAAATTTACAATTTGCCACATTTTTGTGAATTTGAACAGGAAAACAGCAGAAGGTCAGAAGGTGCTTTTCTATGGGAAAATTCAAATATCTCGAGAACGGCTACAGATAGAGCATGAGTGTGTGAGGAGAAAGGACGCACAATAGCAAAGCACATCTGATGAACATTTCGTTGACACGGAAAATTCACTGACAGATCTCATTTATCTGATTTCGCCCATTACTTATTCAACTAGAATATCATGACTATGCTCAAAATTTCTAATTTTTATGTTCTCCTGATACATGATCTAAAAATTAGGTAAAACATGATTGTATTCTTCAATCTGTCATTCCACTGTCTATGTAGTGGTAGATGGTTTTCAATTCAAATAAAAATGTTTCAATTTGCTACATTTTTGTGAATTTGAACAGGAAAACAGAATCAGCAGAAAGTGCTTTTTTATGGAAAAATTTAAATATCTCGAGAATGACTACAGATAGAGCATGGGTGTCTGAGGAGAAAGAACGCACACTAGCTTGGCGCATCTGATGCGGAAACCTAACTGACAGACCTAAATTTTCTTATTTCGCTTATTAATTATTCTTATTTTTATTATAATATCGATTTTTAAACATATATAATGAATATAGATAGATCTATAGTTGGATGCGTAAAGTATTGATGTTTAGATAATGTTGCAGTATATTTAACCTAAAACTATGATCGAAAATACCGTTGATACTAGGTATCTTAACATTTTTAAATTTAGTATTGTATTGTACATAGTTTTTAGAATCAAGTTTCAATTTTCTAAGTCAGAATATAGTATATAGCGTTTAGGATTCACATAATTTATCAACTCTCATGAATTTCATTGGTATACCAAAATTTTCGGCTATGTATAATAATAGTTCGAAACATTCATGTAATTATTTATAATTTGGCAGTCTCAGAAGGGGTGTATACAGAGTTTCTGAATCGTTTATAATAATAATATTAATTAATTTGCAACCTTAAATCAACGTACAATTTATTCTCAAATAAAATAGTTAATTTGTTATCCACAACTAAATTACCTTCTTTATACAATTGCTACCATATTAAATTCCCTTTCAGGTCTTGATTAATGGTCGTAGTATAAATAAAAGACTATCCTCTTATAAGGGCGATATGAATTTTGTAAGAAAACATAATATACCAATGTCACAACCACAAGGAATTTTCATAGGAAAATTTTTGATAGACAAAAAATATGTTACCAATATTTCTTACAATTAACCAATTAACTTATATACTAATAAAGTACAAAATAATTAAAGGGTAGAAATAAAAATATGAGGAAAAAGTAAAAAAAAAAAAAAGAAAATAATAAAATAAATAAATAATTAAAGACAACAAAAGATTACAAACTTACAAATTTCTGAACTTCTTTAGCAAATGCAACATAAAAAGGCAAGGATGAATTATCTTGAAGCCACTAATGGTTTAGTAAAATTGTACCCCACATAATAAATTGGTCCAAATATTAAGTTAATTATTAAACATAAAAGCACCCAAAAAAAACCACAAAGCAGCAGCATATTTGAAACATAAATTATTATAAATAGTAGTAGTAGTACGAATAGTAGTATTTTTAGTAGTTTTTATGTACGAATTTATATGATCAGTTGATAGGCAGCATGAAAAATTGTAAAAAAAAAAAAATTTTAAATAAAAATGAAAAGACAGTAGTACAAATGAAATAAGGAAAATTAAATTTATAATTAGTAATATTACATTAAATAATTAATTAGTTAATAATTGTTATTGTGGATAATATAATTAATAAGATTTTCTTTTTTTTTATTTTGAAAACATAGACAATTTTTGATGGAAAATTAAAATTGAACAAAAAAAAAATAGAAGAAAATGAAAATATCGTACCCCATCGAAAATATCCATTACCTCGTCCCACCACTATAAAAATATAAATTTTCTTTTAATGAATTAATTGATTATATGATTGTTTTTTTTTTTATCGTCGATTTTTATATAGCTTTAATGAAAATGTGGTTTAAAAAATGAATTTTCATATTTTTCTTTAAATTTAATTTGTTTTTAAAAAGCAAATGGAAATTTTCAATTGTTAAAAAATTTAAAGCTCAAATCGATTATAAATAGTAAATAATATGCATTTTTTTAAAGAAAAAAACTTCATCCGACAATATATAATAATATTTCCATAATTGCACTTTTAATGAATTCCTTTCAGATTCTTCAAATGAATCTTATCACTACACGATATTATTGCCAAGTAGGTTCTATAGGATTAGAAGAAAATTCACGGGTTTTTAGGGGTAGTTCCATCTAGCTAGAGGATGAATGCTAACATTTCACAAAAGGTGTATTTCCATTATGCGGACATTTTGCAATTATCCCGGTTCCGGTGCCATAACAACTGCGGTAGTTCCACTAACAACGAAAGAATTTTAATACATTTGTAAACACATGTCTTGAATTTTTAGAGGTAGTTCCATCTGGAGAATGGATGTTATCATTTCACAAAAGGTGTACATCCACTATGCGAACATTTTGCAATTATCCCGGTTCCGATCCCATAACAACTGCAGTAATTCCACTAACAACGAAAGAATTTTAAAAAATTTGCAAACACATGTCTTGAAATTTTAGGGTTAGTTCAATCTGGAGGAGGGATGCGAACATTTCACAAAAGGTATATTCCCACTATGCGGACATTTTGCAATCATCCCGGTTCCGGTCCCCATAATAACTGCGAAAGTTCCAATAACAATTAACAATAATAGAATTTTTAAAAATTTGCAAAAACATGTCTTGAATTTTTAGCGGTAGTTCCATCTGGAGAATGGATGTTAACATTTCACAAAAGGTGTACATCCACTATGCGAACATTTTGCAATTATCCCGGTTCCAGTGCCATAACAACTGCGGTAGTACCACTAACAACGAAAGAATTTTAAAACATTTGCAAACAAATGTCTTGAATTTTTAGGGGTAATTCCATCTGGGAGAAAGGATGCTAACAATTCACAAAAGGTGTATTTACACAATAATGACTCGGCACGAACACGGACAAAACGAAAATGGAAAAAGAATATATGTATTGCGATTTGCTTGCTGGAATATAACATCGTTTAGCAATAATGATCAAGAACTTTTAATGGAAATGAAACATTATAAGATTGATTTTTGTGCTGAAACGAGAAAGAAAGGAAAATTCACAAATAGATACAATGGGTATGTTCTAAAATATGGTGGATATGGACCAACGGGCTCAATCGGGCGTTGTTTTAATATTGCATCATCGATTTGAACAGAAAATTCATAATATAAAATATCGAAGTGTTAGATTAATTACATATGGCCTGTACTTTATGGATGTAAATAATCCACGGGAAGAAACTGAGTCATTTTATGATGACTTGCAACAGAAGTTAAATAGTTTCTCATCTAACGACAAATTAATTATACTAATAGATTTTTGTGCTAACAATGAACTTCAAAGTAACAATACCTTTTTCATACATAAAGATCAGCATAAAAATACAATTGACATAACACCACCAATTGACTACATTATAACAAACAGAAGTTTACATCCGCTCAAAAATTTTGGATGTAAGAGGTATTTCTTCTTTCCAATCACAAGGCATCTATATGAGAACATTAAACGATGGTTTACAAGTATTTGTGTGTTCAAAAATTATATAAATATGATGTACAGTACGTATGAAGTGGCGTAGCAAGAAGTCAAATAGCTAGTTATACGTTCAACTTAGTTCGATAAAATCCATATATTGAAGAATATTGAATAATCTGAATTTTCGCACCTAATTTGGTTGACGTGTGTAATTGTTATATTTTTCAAAATTACATAGATGCACCCTCCTGAATTGATGTATTGCCGTAAATTATATGTATTAGTCTTTAGCGAGAAAACCCACAACAGTGTGAATTTTTATTTTAAATATATTTCATAATAAATTCTCGTATATTTCCTGCCATTTCCATTGGTTGGTAAAACTAAGATTAGTTGCTTTATAATCTAATAACTTGTATACAACACATAGTACCTGCGATCATAACAGATGTCTTTCAGATGCTCACAAATTTCCATCGGATACATTCATTTTGTGATTATATATAAAACACAAGATTGTGAAATAGCAATCCGAAATACATGTTAACGTTAAATATGAATTAAAAGTACTGAAAACATTTCCATTAAAATGTAACATATATTAGTACATAGGTCATCGATGGGTGCCTTAGATATTTAATAATAATATATTACGAATCTATTGCCAAAAACATGTGGGTTTGTGATAATAGAACCTCTGATCGATCAAAAATAAAATTTGTAAGATGTGGAGATGCAAAATGAAGATAGTGAATTAGAAATTGTGAACAATAACGGTTGTTGGTTGATGTCCTATGCTTCGTATATTAGAGTAAAAGTTGCATTGATAATTATGATGCATTCATTTTAAATATAAATTAAATTTGGTAATTTTTATGATAATTATAACCACCTTATAGACCATTCTATCATTCTGGAAGTTCACTGTGAAATTAAGTACATTAACACCATTTGAAGCAATTACAGTATATATGAAATGAGCGTATTCTATTGACAGATATATTTTCTAGGTACGATACTGTAGATCAATTATATATTCACTGCAGGCTATTTATCATTATTTCGTTTATACAGAGATCATAAAATATTGTCTTGTTTGCAGAAAATGTTCCATAAATCAACATTATATTTATACAACAACATAATGTAATGAAAAACATATTGAAAACTTGAGTTCATTATTAAATAAGGAAAGGAAGAATTAAGCGAAGTACTGTGCTCTTATTCATTAAAATATTCATTGCGGAGTCTTCCCCAACAATTTCAGTCATTAATTGGAAGTAATTTCCATTTATGGAAATGGTGTAATTAATTTTATACCATACAATTATTGGAAAATATAAATATCATTATTTTGTTTTTGTTTTTTTTTTTGCATATCTTCTATTATAAGATGAAAATTCTAAAAAAAAAAAAAAAACCGAAGAAAAAATATGAAAATCTTTAATTTTTTTTTTGTTATGTGTACATTTGGTGCAA
The DNA here is from genome assembly GCA_027564355.1 of Penthetria funebris. Lineage (NCBI taxonomy): Eukaryota > Metazoa > Arthropoda > Insecta > Diptera > Pleciidae > Penthetria > Penthetria funebris. Next base: position 14,298 of record JANSTX010001309.1, read on the forward strand.
AATAATAAAAAAAATCTGATTTTTAGTAAACATAAAACATTAAATTGAACAAAAAAAGAAAATGAAAATGGAAAATGGAAAATGAAAAGTCAGTATATCCATTCAAAATACAAAAGATGTAATAGATAGCAAGATATTAATCTAAAGAAAATGTAAAAAAAAAAAAAAGAAAATTATTTAAAGAATAGAAAAATAAAACGCAATTTTTCAAACGAAAATGATGAATTTTTTCAGATTATAAGAAAATATAAATTTTAAGATAAGTAAAATCGTTCAGCAATACTTTTTTTTGCAAGCTAAAATTGTATGGTACTTACTTCTTTTCGTTCTTTATCTGACACTGATGAATGACCAGTAATATAATGTTCAATTCTTCCAGGTTGATTTTTATATGTTCCAGCACTAGATTTAATTGGATTTGGCATAGTCCCATATGTTCTAAAAATTATTTGTAAAAAATGGTTAATATCGAAAAGTATTTTTTTTTGCTTTTGATATTTAAAATTTATTGCAATTTTCATATAAAATTAATTTTAATTATTAAGATGACCTTATCAATTATTAGCAAAGACATACACTTTTTTGAAAAAAAATTATTCAGAATTCGCACAGTTTAATTTCTCATGAGAAATACACATGCGTACACGAATATCAACATCATCTCCAATTTTACTTCACGCGAGAACGTATGGCATAAACGAACAATCGAAATTGTTCATGATCACCAACCAACATCATCACTTCATTCCATCGCCTACCATTGGTACTAGATTCCATAATGATGGTTCTTCGCGACGTTGTTTCAGGACGACCGGTTTTTCATTCTCCTAGAGATTCCAGACAGTTGTCTATTTCGTAATATCACCGAACAGTGTATGACTGATCAAATTCCAAATTAGTTTTAATGATGTGCAACTTTATATTTTTTGAAATCTATGATTACCACCAAACTCGATTCAATCTTCTAATGATAATATTGAATCAATAAGTTAAAAAATAGCAAAAGTCAGATAAGGTGATCTAAACATTTTAGATGTACAACTTAATTAGGCATATACATTTCAAAACTGAAAATTGAATAACAGATTCACAAGTAAGGAAATGATCGCTAAATGCATAAATTGAGATGATATAAAATAATAAACTAGATACATAAACCGATCATCAATATTAACTGCTAGCATAAATTTTAAACGCTCCCAAAAAAAGTGTATAACAAAAAAAGTTAATTTACATTTTCAAGTATGTATTTTCAAAAGTATTCGAAAGAAAAAGCATACTACAGCAGTCGGTATGCATTTTTAAACCAAAAAAAAAAAAAGGACAATTCAAATGGAACAAATTTTCAGCGAGAGAATTGACTTAATCTGAAACTTATCGACTGATAAACAAAAAGTTCAAATACTATAAACACATTCAAACCAATTTAATCTATTGGTACAGACAGCACTCAACAATGTTTAAAAAAAAACTTGATGGTATCACATTAACATGATCAATACAAAAACATTTTGGGTTGCACATCAATGAGATAGATATCGGGTCTCTATTCCAAAACCGAATTGGATAACCAATACTATTCAAGAAGGATTCAACAGTCCAAAACCATTTATACTAAGGACATTTGTAAAATTATAATGATTTCTGTGGATTCGCTTGCTAAGCGGAAAAATCAACAAAAAACGACACTCAGTGAGTTACGATATTCCTGGACACAGATGATATATTTGTTGATATATTAGGTCAAGCCAAATAGCATTCATAAAATATAGAACTGTAAGTAATTAGAACAGAAACATGAACGAAACTAGGACTGTTACTGCAAAATTTTGTATTTAAGAAGTTTCGGTTATCGGAAGATTTGATCATTGTCGTTTTTTGTTGACTTGGTGAATAAAGATCTCAACAACAGACTGAATAATTATTCAAATTCTTAGTTAAACAACATGTTTCACTGTATATTGTAAATTATTGTAGTTTTTCGGTTGACATTTGGTGTTACATAATGGCATGGAAGCGACAGATTAAAACAGCGTAATGTCTGCCTATCTGCCATTGTTGCGGTCAATATGATGAATGGAATTCAAGAATTTTAAATATTTTAGTGGATCAATAAAAATCGTCAATTTAATAAATATTTTTAAAAGTTCATAAGAGGAATGTAAGTCCAGTCTGGAATGTTATATTTCAAATAAAATTTAGTGAATTAAAGCACTTTTATAATGAACTTAATTAAAACTCACTTTTCATCTGTGTAATTATTTCCAGTCAAAGGAATACGTCTACGATCCAATGTGTTATATTTGATCGAATAATCTGAATCATAATTTGGTTCCGGTTCAGACATATAGCCATTTGTTTTATATGGATAACGTCCTGAAAATGCATTTTGGAAATATATTAATTTTATAATAAAAACAAAATAAAAATTAAAATTATTTAAATAATTGTTCATTTTATGAGAAGGCGCCTATAACAATGAAATTGCAATGGAAAGCATTGAAATAAAAAATTTAAATTTACAGCTATACATAATTAACTGCCCTTAATTCTAATGATTATTCTCAATAAGCTAATTTTAACATATTTTCAATTTTTCTAGAAAATTATTTACAGCTTAACTACTTTAAAATTATTAGAAATATGTTCAGCTAAAATTTTATATTAACTAGAATTTCATAAAATAAAATCATTAAAAGCTTTCCATTATTGATTCTTTGTTTTCAATATATATAAATACGGTAAGGGTAGTTGAAAATATTGCTGAATCCGCTAAGACAACATAAAAGATGATAAAACAATATAATTAAATAAAAAAAAAAGGCTGCTTTCAAAATCTTTCATCCAAAAATGCTCTGCTATACTAAAATTATGCTTAAGATGTTCACAGAGTTGGTAAACTTCAGATTATGTACTTAAGAACAAAGGGATTTATTAAAAGTTAAATTGGGTACACATAGGTAAAAACATATAATAGATAACAAAGAAATTACATATAATTGACAGTACTGAGCACATGACATCGAGAATTATATAATCAATTCCTTGCATGCCCAAATCAATAGATTATCCAACAGAAGATAATTTTTGAAAATAAATCCAATAGACTAAAGTATAAAATTAATGCTAAAAAGATTGAAAATGTCGATCATTTGTAGTGTAATTACTTAATACTTTGAAAGTGTCAACACTAAAATTGACATTTGCTTAAAATTATACACTCCAGTATGCTAAGGGAAATCTTTCCAAATTCAAATTCTAATTTCTAATACTACTATAAAAATAATAATGTGAAAAAATGTGGTGAAAAATTTATAAAAAAACAAAAAAAAAATTATCACCTCGACGGGTTTTGTAGCGTACAGTTACATAATCATCTGTAATTATAAAAAAAATGTAAAAAACCAGGATTAAGGATTAACAAAACAAATAAAGAAAATAAAAAAAAACAATTTAAAACACTAATTAAAGTTCACAATTTGTATGTTAATAATTCAAATAAAATTCAAATGAATTGACACGAATTATTAATAATCATATCTATAATTACCTTCGTCACGAACTTTATGCAGAGTATTATACATTTTCTTGTACCATTTATGCTGATTGTTTCCCTGAACCTCCTGAAAATTTCATTATTTTTATTAGATTATGAAGCGAATGAGAATTGATGGAATTGAACAAACATTGAAATTGAAATCGAAGAAAATGATGCTATCATACGACATGCCATTTAAATTGCCTGGCATGAAGTTAATATTAATAGCTATATTAGTAATGACTATTATTTGAGATTTAGTGATCAATTATTAGTAAATATTGTATTTTTAATACATCGCCATATCGACCCGTAATCATCCGTTTGAATTGTCCAGTATTGAATTTTTTAACAATATGATTCGCAATTTTTTCGATTTTTTTTTTTTTATAGAACTTGTTAATAAATTGTAATTGGAATCAACAAGATTGGGTACGACGACGGAGGACCAAATCATCAAAAACCCTTGTCATTCTTTCAAAGCAATATATTTTGCTTCAATTGACGATCGAATTAATATCCATTATTTGCAATATTGTTGCTAGATGTATTTTAGTAGAACTTTATATTTCTTTGCGGACTGTATAACGAATAGGTCTCCCTATAATTCACGCTAGTTGTATCGAACCAAGATTTTGATTCCCTATCGACATACTAATTGCAGGCTGCTATAGCAACATATATGAATAAAAAGACGTAATCAGGAAATAATAAGAGTTGTCAGTATTTCCGTCACATACTATTTACTACTCAAAACGATACGTTGAAAATAACAATTATAGTGTTATCATCATTATAATTTAATCTCCTTTTAGTCAAACTCAGGATGTATGTCCCAAAGATCACATTATTGTTTCATACAACAAATTTGCCGCTGATGTTGTGAAGATTGACGTATGTCGCAAAGTGCGGACTCTCTACGAATTATTTTAGTATACTTTCGCATCCGCACGTTTTTTTTAAAATATTAATTTACCGATCTTAATATGAGTGGCATTCCATCTCTAGTTGTTGGTCCAATATCGTCGTATTTTCTACGTTCAATTTCGGTCATTTTTCTATTTCGCTCGTTATCGCTTTCCTGTTCGCTTAAGTACTCGTTCCTTAAATTGTGAACTAATTACAAAAGAAAGTAAAAAAAAAAAAAAGCAATTAAATTTTAAATATAAAAATCACAAAATTTTCAACACTTTTACACGATTTTCAATAAAACTTACTGACTTCATTGGGTCTATTACTTTTAGCTAAATTCTGGGGTATCCTATTATAATCACTGTCCATATAATTTGTAGGACCTTTAGGTAATTGTCCCTCTAATAAAACAGAAAACAAAAAAAAAAAAAACATGATGTTAAAGCAGTAAACAACATGGGAGTTGTATTAATATTAGAGGAACCAAATAGCTCACATAACTAATTAATAAAATCTGGAGAAATTTTCTGGTAAATTTTCGCAATTTCTCTTAATATTGTAAGCCCCAGTAGAATGCAGACTATATAAACTCATTAGAAACAGGATGAATGCCAAAATAACACAAATTAGAAAGAAATATTGGAATCGTTTCAGTAAAGACATGCAACGTGATTTGTATATGGAGGTGAAAATTTGGAACTTTCTTAGAAATAGATAGAAACCTGTAAATGAATATACCAAAAATTCACCAGTATCTGCTGAAGCATCGGTTACACATTTCCAAAATTTATTTACCAACACAGAACAGTTTCATCTGAGACATACAGAGTTCAAGATAATAATTTTTATGTTAACCAACATTTGATTGAAAAAAGAAACTATCCCGGTATTGATGATATCGCAAACAAGTGTCTGAAATATGGTGGGAACAACCTAATTGCTGATATTATTAAATTGTTCAATAAATTACTTGAACGTAAAGAGATATCCACAGATTAGAGAACTAATGTAAAATAATACCTAAATTTAAGAAGGACAATAAAACTGATTTGAGAAACTATCGTGGTATCAAATTATTGGCGATGAAATCACGACAAAAACTGAGATTTGCAATCAACAGAATGGCTTCAGAAACAACAGATCAAGTATTAATTCGATACTCGTATAACGACAACTAGTGGAGAAGTCCAATGAACATAACACACAAATTTTGATGTGCTTCATCGATCTTGCACAAGCTTTCGACCGCATTCAACTTGATGATGTCATTTGAACTTGTTTCTTCAAATGACGTTACGAAGGCATCCAGATATTGATGCAACCTTGTTGGTAGGATAGCGAATTTCTGCAGTAACATCTTGATAGCTGCTCAGTTCTGCACCCAAGTAACAGAATCTAATAACTCGCTCAATTGGTATGTTATCTACAACGACGTAGAGTAATGGTGAAAATTATGTTAAAATTTGAGGAGGATAAAAAAAAAAGTCATTTTGAATCAAACCATTTACGTAATCTCAATGGGTATGGAATTTAGCAAAATGTAAACCAACTCGACAATCTTTCAATTATACAATCAAAATCGTTTCTCGGTCATTAATTTACAAAATTTCAAATCAAAACATACCTCTCGCTTTCTGCAATAATGTTATAGTTGGATTTTGAAGTTTTGGTAAATGTTGATTTAAATTTACATTGAATCCAGTATTTGAAGATGGAACCGATTTTGAATTTGGTAAACGAAATTGTTCAGTACTTGTATAAGACCAAGGCGGTGGTGTTGGTGGTGATTTTAATTCCTATATAAAAAATTTTAGATAAAAGAAAACATTTAGTTTAAAATTATAATAAAAAAAATAAATAAATAAAATTCTACTTCTGTATTTTTTCTAGATAAAATTGGCGATTCAAATTTAACTGGTTTGAACTCTTTTCGATCAAATGTCGGTGATGGTTCAGTAGTTCTTGGTATCCAAATTGGTGGTGGTGGTGGTATTGGAGGTTGCCTCTCTTCTTGTTGGTGTTGTTGTTTTTGATTTTGTTGTTGCTTTTCTTTTGTAATTTCACGTCTTATTGAATTCGGCGACCATATGCCTACAATTAGGAATTACATATTTTTTGAAATTTTAATTGACCACTTATGAGATTATATTAAGCACATGCAAATATTATTATTTTGACGTACATATTACAAATATAATATAATTAACTGAAATACAGAACATGTAACGTCCGTTGGGACATAGTTCATAGTGAAGCGAAAGAGATTTAGTGAAGGTGATGCGAGAATGTTGAAGAACAATAGTATTTATTTTTAATTACAGATAATGGTTATATAATATACATCTCAGATTCCACTTCATTCTATACCTACATCAGTTACATGCTCTGTACACAATTACCAAATGATTTGCTTTATACTAATTGATTATCTAACATTACGAGTTCATTTTAAGCTTGATGATACTAAATCACCTGAAACGTTGCAAATATATTTTTTGCTTTATTTAAAACATTAAAAACATGTAAAGTTAAGTTCATTTTTTTTGGTTATTTTATTAGTACTACTTAAGACAATATGCTTGACGGGTGTTAAAGGGAATACAAATATAAATGTATTAAATAAATTTTAAGGTCGCAACCTTAAAATTCAATTTCTATATTATTTAAAGCATTTCAAATCAACATCTAACCATTCAGAATATTTAATATTATTACTAACTTATATACTAATATCACATGCATTTATTATATAACATTAATTAACATTATTTGATTGTTTCTTGAAAATACATATTTATTATGTAGTATTGTCTAATCGTATAGTAAAGGACCCCTAAAATACAAGCATTTAAAACATTTATATATGATGTTGTTATATAATATGTTGTCTATGATGTATTTGCAAACATATAAATTTCAAATTGGTATTGTTTGGAAACAATAGGGACATCATCATATATTATAATGCATTCCAAACAGGAATTACATCCTTACATACAGGAGCATGATAAATTTGTTCACTGAAAATTATATATATGATAATACTGTTTGTGAGGATTAAATTATATATATATATATAATTAATATGCATTATATTCATATTATATATGGTTATAGTTCTACGAGTATGATTGGTTGCAATGATGTATACAAATAATATTTTCTCTTTGATCAATCATATTTAGTGACATAAATTATGTTGCAATTAATTTTAATAATTCTATAATAATAATAGAGCCAGAGATTCATTTAATTAATTTTATTAATTGAAATAGTCTAATGATAAATATGATTGAGTAGGCAAGTACATAGTGGTCAATTAAAGCCCATCGCTGAAATTACAGAACCTAAGCATCAAACTGTTATAGATCATTTATTGTTTTACTCTAAATCCCTTTATTTCTCTAAGGATGGTAATAGTAACACGGATTTACATATCCGTTATAAGGATTAGTGTACAAGTTGGTTACAAATCAGTAGAGTTCTATGTACAAATGGTGGTGAAGAGTTGACGATTAAAAAAACCAAAAATACTCCTTTTAAATACCTCAATTGAATACGACTTGAATAGTATTCACGTTCTGACCATAATTTTAAAATTGGACGTTCATTTGGAGAACATAATGGGCAGTGATTCGTAACGTACAATTACAAATTTAACTATTACAATTGTGCATTGGCATATTGAAAAATAACGTCTGTCCTTAGAAAATGCGACCACACTGATTTCGAGATATTTGCATTTTTCATAATACAAGTATAAATCTTCTGAAGATTAGATGGCATGATATGACCTTGCATTGAAAATGTCGATTTTTTAGCTTGAAAATGGCATTTATTTGTATAACAAAATGATTGAGTACATTAACCAATATATTGTCTATCGTTAGCTATGACTTCCTCCCATCTTTTGGGAAATTTGTTGATTCCTCGTTTGAAGAACTCCTCATCTTTTGTCCATTTCGAAAGCGTACACCTGTCAGGCTGACCAGCATTGATCGGAACAAATGGTAATCAGAAGGAGCAAGGTCTGGAGAGTACGGGGGGTGATCAAGATGATCCCAACCA
>JANSTX010001320.1:0-22804 GCA_027564355.1 Penthetria funebris
TATATATAAATGTATATATATTTATATATATAAAATATACTAGTTTATACAAATAAAATCTAAAGTAAATAAAATCATCTCAATATTTATTTACGTATAAGACATAAATTTTAACTAACCTGCATGCTCTTTTATTGGTGTCAATAAATCAACGGGAACAAGTGGATCATCTCTTGCATTTATAAATACCATTGGTTTATTTATATTTTCTAAATAATGAATGGATGAACTCCATTTGTACATATCGACAACAGTTGGAAAATTATGTACACGTCTTGTATATGCTTCATCTAATTCTGGTAATGTTGCAGCAGCAAATATATCACGTTCATTTATTTCACATCTTTGTTTCACATCATCAGATAATAAAATTTGACGATGTTTAATTATTATATTTTTTACATTTTCCGTCATAATATAAAGATAGAAACGTCGAAAATTTTGCCAATTCAATAACCATTTTGTACCTCTGAAGAAATAAATAAAGAATATATTTTAATAGGATCATCAAAGATATGGTATTTTGGAAATATTTCCGTAACACGATTTTTTAAAGATTTACATATATAAATACAAAATTTCGAAAAATCTGCTGGTAATCTAATAGTATCTCATATCTTTGAAGTGTTACTGGAAACAAATTTTTCGTAAATTGTCAATGCCAATTAGTACATCATCAGAGGTATTGATGACAAGCCATGTCACCCAATTAAGGATAAAATAAATATGCTCAACTCAGAGTTTCAGAGCACATAAATCGGGGAATGTTAAATAGAACAATATACAATCGAATAATGAACCAAAAACATTGGACTTTATTCTAAAAATCATCAGTCCATTGTTTTAACTCAGCGTGGGTATTACGTGTATTACGGATAAAATGATTGAACATATACGGGAGATAACATAGCATTCAACTATTACGAAGCTTGGTGCAGATAATTTTAGGTACATTACTAATGTTTACATATAAATTTTAACTAGTGCAAGAATAAAACTAAAATATTATACAACGAATTGATTATGCCATATTAAATATTCTTCTGCTTTTTGTCGAAAAAAAAAGCAGAAGAAACTCCGAGATTTTATTCACAATTTGATAAGGAGCGAGCGATGTGATGATTATTATAAAAATATGAAGTTACAAAGAATTCAAACCAAAACTTTCGTTTTGTACAAGATTACAGGTATATTTTGTTATATATGATGAGAAACATTGAAGTTAGTTACTAATGGACCTATACATCTATGAAAAAAATCTATAAGATTATGAATTAAAACTTTATAGAAAACTTAAATAATCATGTAACAGTCAAAATGTAAGCAATTTAATGATGGACAGAAATGAAATGATATCGAAAGTGGAAATATTATACTTACTCAACAGCATTATAACCTTGACAAATAGAAATACCGCCAATTATATTATTTGGACGATTAACATCAATTTCACCCATATATTTTGTTATTAAATTACCACCAAGACTAAAACCAACCGAAACAATATTAGTGTTTGGATATTTTTTATCTAAATTAGCAATCATTTCAGCATAATCTCCAGTATGACCTGTAAATAATTAAAAATAAAATACATTTACTTTTGTGACAATTTTAATAGACTCTATATAATATAAGGATTGATCGGTTTTAAAGTTAACGAATAATTTAGAAGAATAGCTTTTACATAAGCGTAACTACATAATGTTCCTGAAGGATTAAATAATAATACGTTTAATGTTGTTAATTTACACGCAACACAACAAAAAAACGTAAAATATATTATCAAGTAACGATTAAAAAAAAAAAGAAAGAAAAGAATTACCATAAGTAAATATACGACTTGCTGTTATTTGAATTGTTGTTAATGCACCAATATGGTTAAGGACAGCACATCTATAACCATGACATTGTGCATAATGAACGAAAGTACGTACATACACACTTTCTGATGTATTACCAATGCCAGGACAAATCGCCACTGTTATATCATCTGTAAGTACAAAAAAAAACTTATTTAATATTATTTACAAATAAAGTATTTAAGGTCAATTTTCAGTTATTAACGAAGTAATAATAACGATAAGAGTTGATATACAGTAATATTCTAGAACATAATGCATAGAGTCACAGAATGACTATAGTACCAGTAAATTGTAAATTTTTTTGGATATATTATCAAACAGATTGCATCAAAATAAATCACAATTGTAATTTGAAATTAAAGAATAAAACCATTAATTAATTTAAAAGTTACAGACGTAAAACTCGAAGGTAGCAGAATATTCAGATAATAGTTATAGACGACAATCAAAAAAATTTCGCATATCCAATGGAACGGAGTACTTTTTTTGGTATTAACAAATAAAATTTCTTAGTTAACCTATGGTATTGAAAATAAAGTTATTCCGAATATTTAGATTCATCATTTCTAATGGTATCCCAAGTTTTCAATAGTTTCTCAAACAACAGTTAGTAAGATCCATATGCTATGTGCCATATGATCAAGTAAATAAAACTAATAATATGATAAAAAATCTAAACATTTTCCATTAAAGCCACAAGTTTGAGGTCATGAAACTTTTATCAATTTATTATTAGAGCATATGTTGATTTTTTAATGCTACATATATTTATTATCAATTTTATACCACTTACTCGTAAGTATATTAAAATTAAACATTATTATATAGCATAAATTAGCATACAAAGAACTCGACGTTATTTTCATTGCAATAGGATGTCATTAAATTTGGCTAAAAATTAAATTAAAAGATTCAAATTGACATGCATATATTCCTACTATTGTATATGCTTATTAATATATAAATAATATTTTCTCATGCTATTATTTATTATAATTTTATATATTACTGTATATGATTTTCTTTATATAAGTAAAATGAAAAAAACATACCTTCATGTTCGTTTAATGGTTGATATAAGTCATAAGTTAAAGTTGAACCATCAGATAATGTTAAATATACACGTTCTCCAATAGGCCAAGGGCATTTAACACGTCCAACAATACTATGTATGACTGTTTGGACATGACCACTAAAACCCCAAAGTCTAGTTGGAACATATCTGTAAATAAATTAGATAAAATTAATATATTATATAATGTAATTATTATTAGATTCAAAAATTATGCTGCTATACACCGATATTAAATATATTATACGATGAATAATTCCGTAATATTTAATAGAAAATTCACTACCCTCTATTAAACTGCAGAAATGATGATTTATATATTTATAAATAAGCACTAGTAACAATTGCTGATCGTTTGATTATGACAAATTTAGAGTATATATACTACAATATACCCTAAATATCTATTTCCATGCGATCGGAATAATTTAACACTGTTATTTTTTTTTGTTTAAGTATCTTAAATTATCTTCCAGTACATGTGAATAATATGATCTCTGTCCTCATCTGATGATCATCACAACAGAAAATTTAATATATTTATCGATCGTCGGGCTTTTCATAATTGGGATGGTTAGTCACTATACTTATATAATGCGTTGAGATTGTGGTAGTTCTTTTATTTCGTAGTACATTTGATTAAAACATGATCGCCACATCATATATTAGCTTTTCGAAAAATGTTTACAGTTAGAAGCTGATATATATCACCAGTTAGAAGCTAATATATGTCACAACGTGAAAGTTCTATATAGTACTTGAACAGGTATATGTTCAATTATATGAGAAAAATATGCAAGGATTGTATCAAAGTAATTTTTGAATTTTCTTCCATTTTATTTCGTTCGCTATTTTCCTTTCGAAGGTTGTTCAAATGCGAGTTATCTTACGTAGAATCTGATAAAATTGCGTGTTTTGTTGCTTGAAGCTATGCACGTTTAAGAGTACATACGATGTTGTGGTAAATTTTATATAAATATCATTTTGCATTCTTGGAAGTCACGAAAAATGAGTAAATTTGTGCAAAATTCAGCATACACACACAATGAAATTCAGGCATTTTCTGTTATTTGATCTTATGTGTTAGAAATTCTATTCTATTCTTCTAAATAAAAAGTAGTTTCATTAAATGAAATTTTCCATTTCTTGTTCAATCCAATAAAAAGACATAGACATAAGTTTCAGACATTATTATAATGATAAAATGTAAGGATTTTAACAGTCATTTTTAAATAATTTCCACATTACTGTACCTCTAATTTTAATTTCCAAGCTTGTACAAATACGATTTACTAATGAATAATCTGATCAACATGCTTGCCATGTTGTCTAAGGGTCTATCCGAGCTTGTGATAAATTCCAAATAAATATCATTTTGCATTTTCTGTCATTGGATGCAATGTGTTTGAAATTATGATAGTTTCATTAAATGAAGTTTTCTTTTTTTTTTTTGCTCAATTCACTAAAAAAAACATTGATCTTCAAAGATATTGAATTATATAAGAAAAATTGAAGAATTTTTGAATTTTTCCACTTTACTTCGTCTCTATTTTTAGTTTTTGAGAATTTTCAAAATTCGATTTACATACTTCTCTTGTTGTCTAAGGATCTGTTCAAGCCTTATCAGTCTAAATGAAGGGAAAATGAGGTTTATTCATTATTAATCGACAGTTTCTCCTTTTCAACTCCAAGTTTGCGGAATGTGTCAACTTGTAATTAAAAACATCTGAGAGAAGTGGTTAAATCTATGCAAAGAAAAAAATCTAGTTTGGGACATTAATTTGAATTTGTATAATTGTGATCGCAGGATGTGTGTTACCATTAAAATATCAAGATATCATGTGTAGCTAATATGCAATTTTAAAATATTTATAAAAAGTAAATTTATCTGTGCCTTTTTTACTCTTTTAAAGTCACATTGACAAAAATTACACCATAGAATATTAAACATGATTTAAATGCTTAAATTAGTGCAAAATTTAAATTAAATTGAATTTACCATTTAATATCTACCCATTAAAAAATTACATTTTCTATATATTCTGAATATATAACTTTATATATTTCATGAATTATTCATGAAATTGAATTAAGAAATACAAGCTATTTGACATTGTCGTTCATTAACCTTTTTTAGCATCCAAAAACTCTTCAAATAAATTCATAATTTCTATGGTGAATAATGTACGAAATTTATATCATCTGTTGGCAAAAGGTAAATATAAGAGTATTCAAATTTGATGAATTTAGAATAAATACCCTAGAAATTAATTTATCCTTAATAAAAAAAAACGTAATTTGATAGCATCATTGAATACTAATAAGTGAAAATAAATAAGATGGAATTGCAATTAAAATATTAAAAATATTATATAAAATAAATAACATGATCATGATTTTGTCAATTACATATGTTCTATAAGTAGTATTTCAAGATGATCACAGAGTGTAAAATGTATAGTAATGAAAGTAGGACTTATGAAAAACCTATGTTACAATTGTAAGATGGTGAAGCCATTGTATACATAATTGTCATCATCATATCGACATTTACAGTACAAGTGCATAAGGTGGCAATACGATCTTAAATTAACATTTCTAGTCTGTATGCAACATCAAATGTCAACCAAAATAAAACTAAATTTAAATTTGCGAATGAACAATCATAGTTATTCTAAATTTTCAATCTGATCAATTCAGAGGAGTGCGAAATGATTTCGCGGCTAAATAGTTTATGGGTGATATATTTTGCACATTGTCGACAAATACTAACATAAATTGGCATCGTGTTACCGGTGACGCCACCTTTGACGTATAACTGGATTGAGTTACCTACATGTTGTCACCATAATTCATATGTAATACAGAATAAAAATATTCCTTCCGAACTTTTTAGTGTCCATTCTGTGTTATTTATAGACTTCAACTTGTAACTCATAAATATTTAGGTTACTCAACGAAAAGACGATGATTGATTTGAAGGAATTTATATCTTCTAAATCAAACGTATATTTTGTAAACTTATTGAATGAAGCAAACACAAATGTTAATGAATCAAATTAACCATCATAATCAAGATCTTGATGAAATTACTAATTAATTTCTAACACTAAAATAATTTAGTATCTTAAAATATGTGCTCTTGCATGTACTTTAGTTTTAATGATTTTAGCGATTTTTCAAAGAGTGATGATGTATTATGTAATTCAGTTATTATTTTTTCATTTTGTTTTTTTTTTTTTGATATTCCAAATATAAATTAAATTACAACATTTTTTAAGATTGTATTCATTCATCTGTTTTTTTTTTTTTTTTTTGAAATTTGTAATACAATTAAAAAAAATAATTAACATTTTAATGAGAAAATCTGAAACATAAACATCATCCAATTATGGGAATATACATAAATCATTGAAAACATAAGTATCAAGGTCTTGTTTGTCGTACAAATGGTCTTCATGGAAAATATCGTTTTCTTATCTGTTGAATGTTTTATTTGAAAAATTCTAAGAAGGTTTATTGTATTATCATCGTCAATGAGGCAATAAAACAGAAAGTAAATAGCTGGATACTTTATATTCTACATCATTCTCCCCCCACACACACATACAATATAATAAATAAAAAAAATATTTTAAAGATATGCAACTTTAGATATTTTTTTAAAATTTTGTGAAGACCGTCAGACTCTACTCAGCATACCAAACATTTGCCGAGCCTTTTTTATCAGGAACTTCACATCTGTTTAAGTTGTCAAAAAAGTTTATTTACTCTCAAGTCTCACTCAGTTTGTGATAGTAGACAAATGTCTCGTTATAGAGAAGACGAGATCTTCAATTCGACCGATGACATGCATTTCTGTATTTATCTTGATCAGTCTAAGACGATCAGGAATAATAGTGTCTCTTTATGTATGCCATACCGCACCCATGTGTGTAATATGCCAATATTTAATATATATAATTCGAATTTTATATATCGAGAAATATATAGAAAGGTATTCGTTAGTAATACCTGTGTTTAAGCAATAATTTATACTAATCTGTTCGCTTCAACGAATTCATGCAATAATATGATTTGTGCAATAAAAATGCATAAAATGCAATAGAATACTCGTAGTTAAGTCTCAGACATATGACAGTATATATATAATAATTATGATATGGTTTCAAATTTTTTTTTAATTTTTAGAAAGCTTGTATTTATTTTGAATATGCATCCCTTGTATATACATGGATATACCACCAATACTCGTAATGTTATGTGTTTCTTATATTCATTATAAAAACGTATACATTACATATGTAAATGGAGACATTTAAAAAAAAAAACTAAAAATAAAGTAGATAATGACTCAACTAATCCACTTAGGTAAATATGAGAAATTAACTGATTTTCTATATAATGTTATAAAAACTATAAACAAACCAAAATAAATAAAGTATTGTTTTTCTTTGCTTTACGAAAACTAAACAATATTTATGATGGAAAATTTTGAAAAGGCTGGCATCGAAAATGATGCAAAAAATTTTCCTTTTTTGGTATTGAATAGCTAATATGTTGAACTTGATATTTATTTACGAGTATATTTTTAAAAGAGACTAAAATTTTTATACATTGTAAAATTACTAGTAATAATTGAATTCTACAATCGTAATTTTCTATGTCAAGGTGAAGTAAAATTTAAAGAAATTATTATTATTATAGGATATACTATTTGTATGAAAGAAACTAAATATGAAAAATATTAATGATATTGAGGTTGCTACAATAGACATATAAATATTACTATATCGCATATCAACCACAAAATCTTTCCAAATAATAGGTGGCAATAATCTTGTAAATTTCAAGAATTTAAATAGGTATCCAAGAATATGTTCTGTATATAACAATATAATAATCACTATACTGCAGATAAATTGCATATGAATACATCTCTTTTAACATTGAATAGATCGACATAGGAAGGACATGAAAATTGGAAATTGGAGGAAATTTGAATTATTGAATGTAATATCTATAATATATATTTTCTGCTGACAGAATATTTATATATGAATGATAATACATGCGTATCAAATACAGGCTGTATATAGCTGCGGATAGTATTGCTATTGTGTTTATTTAAATGATTGTTTTTTTTTAATTAAACCTCACTCCCGGACAAAACATATGTTTAATATTTAAATTATGTACGTGGTTGCTTAGTAACTTAAAAAGTGTAAACACAGATGATTAGATTATAAATTAACAAAATCGTTAGTTATTTTAATAATTCTAATAATTCAGTGTAGAATTTTGGAAAACAAAATGTGGTACATTAATCCGTAGAAAACACGAACATTTTTCAATAAGTATCTAGCAACTAACGATTTTATTTGAATATTTTAGGTGCTTTTTGTTAACACATTGACATAACACATTATGGGGATGGTGCACACATGTATTACATACAAATTATTATTAATGTGTCCTACAATCATAAAAATGCAATAACAAGTAACTTAAAATGAATCACAAAAACAATAATTTAATCGGTAACATAATGAAAAATATTATCATTAGCAAACTATTGAATCGCACAGTGTATAAAGGAATTTGTAAAACTAAAACTTTCCATAAAGTACCCGCGTTGAGACAAGTTGGTGAGAAAATTCTTGATTTCATTAGTTCTTATGATAATATAAATCAGTGATGATACATGGCATCTAATAATGGGGAGGAGAAACACCAAAAATATAATTAAGATCAGCAATACGTTGGAACAACAGATAATCTAGTATTAGTGCTAAGGGATGAAATTAAAGATACTGGCCCAGATATCCTAAATAATGGTGGTTGTTCTGCGGTACCCTATGCTCACTTGTGGAGTAAGAGACGAAATGATGATTTTCATTATTACCAAATGTTTAAAATAAGATATTAACAGGAATTGCGATGCAAAATGTTCTGCAGAATCGTTAAAGCCAGTCGCCTCATTACATGCATATACAACATTACATATAATGATTGAAAAGCACAGATATAATAAGACAGATTCCCATTTGACATTTTAAGATCTTGTGAATGCATTCGATGTCAATGTTGGTGCGCATCAGAGTTTTGCATTAAATCACTTAACTTTTATTATGTGTCATTTTTCAGAATAGTTTCAGGATTTTTAAAAATTTACTTTAAAAGTAACTTTGTTAATGGAATCGAATCAACATTAGAATCTATACAAACAATTTAAAGATTCTCTACAATTTCTATTAAGTACTATATTATTTTATTTAAACATATAAATTGTTTATGATTCATAACATAAATTATTAATTTGAATAAATCATGTGTTTTTGGATTTGTTTACGTAAAATGCACTGTAATTATATACACAATGAGATTTAATTTGAAATTTACTTATACTCATATGTATATATTTAATAGAATTAATATAAACTGTAGTATGTAATTTTACATAAAAAAATGACACGGTTAATAGCTTTTTAAATTACATAATTCAAAAATATTGCAACATATTGCCATTATGCATAGTCAAACAAATATAATTATAATACGAATGAACATAGTACGTATAGTACATTGATAACAAAATATTTATACAGATTTAAATTAAATGTTGTTTAAAAAAAAAATTATTGAACTTGGTGTACTGGAAAATTTACAAAAATATTATTTAGGAAACAATTCAGAATAGGTTAATATGAGTATTTAAGGATTCGACAAATTAACACAGTCATTTATAAAATCAACGCTTACATACGTACTGAATGTCATCATGCAATTCTATGTTCAAAACAGCAATTAAACATAAGATTTCTTTTACGTTTCCTTCTCAATGTCCTTCAGAAGCTATGAATGGTGACAACAGATATAATTAAATTTATTTACCCATAGTTTAGCACTGACATCAGGTAAACTTATGTTGACAAAACAGATGTATTTTTGATCTGTGTCTGCATGTAAATTCTGTTATTCAGACAACCAATTGATTAGATTTAATCGCAAATTCAATCGTTCATATACTTTAATTTTATGGGTTTTATATACTAATAATTAATTAATCGACATCTTAACCTGTACGCCACAATAGTGCGTAATAGAGCGGTATTACGATGTTAATTTGCCAATGTACATATGTTATATCAAATGTTAGGCGCAAAACGAGCCGAAAAGCTATATTACATTCCAATAAACTATGATACATGTAGTTATTTGACTAATGATGTAAATAGTTCGGTATTTTCTGAGTGCATTCCATTTTATAAAATATTTTAAAAATAGGAGCAATAAACATAAATATAAATAAATGTAAATAAATTTTGTTAAGATTATTTTGGACCCTACGAACTAAAATAGAGGAATTAAAATTCAATAGGTGATTGAATTGTGCGATTTAAAAAAAAAAAAACAAATAAAATATTTACTTTATCAGATTTGCTATAAATCAGATATTTGCACTAGTGCAAACTAAATTTACGACAGCATAGATCTCTTCCATGTCAGAATCATTACCACCATCATCTATTGTCTTTACAGGTGCTTCTGGGTAAATAGGGTGACTATAGTTTGCATGTTTACTTACAATCGGCAATATTACAAGTATATATTATAATTGAAATACATATTTGTATTTTATACTAGCAAGTTACTACGGGAGGATAAGGGTTCAAATCTCATCGATACCTATACGACTTCTGTAATTTTTTTTTATAATAAAATTTAACAAGGATTGTAATGATTCGGAAGCAATTTTCACACTAGTAGATTTGTCAGATGTCCTTAAATGGAATGTAAGGGTTAATAGCTTATTTAAATTAAAATATCATATATTATTCATAATTGATATTAAATTAAGTTAGATTATACGATTCATGAGTACGTACATAGATAGCTCTAACACCTATTGTTTGTATAATAACGATAAGAAAATTAAAATCTGATATTATGAAAATTAAATTTACGAGTACTTGTAAGAATATAAGTACTGTAATTGGCCTAACAGATACTCGATTTTTCTAATTAGATATAATATTATGAAGTCATATTTGTATAAAAAAAATGAATCAAAAATTATTTGCTACTTTGAATATCATTTAATTTAGAGTCTTTATGACATCATTCTGACTTATTATTAAATAAATATTAAATTTATTCATATACTCGTATATGAAAATTGCTTGTTTTGGACAAATATTCCTCCATTTATCAACTACCTACATTTATATAAACTTGTTTACATTTTTTAATCGGTTTAATTTTGTTGATGCATTATTTTGGTTTTCAGCAAGTTAAATGATAATAAACAATTTGATTTAAAAATATGCGATTACGTGTGTGGATTCCAATTCATCACTTCTTTGTGGTTGTAGTGGTGCTATATAAACATCAGCACTGCAATGCTTGAATCTATTGTAATATTTAGTTCATCTACCCTATTCACCAATTTCCCTAAAGAATTCCAGGTGTTTTCCAATCTTAGGCTACTGTTGCATATTTTCCATACCGTGCCCATTACAGTTCGCTCAATCTTCAAATATAGATAGAGGGATTTGAATTGTCGTTGTTCATTTAAATTTTAGTTACATTTATTACATTAATAGAATCATTTTCTACAAATTCATTTTATTCTACATACATGATATGCTGATATGTTAAACACTTCATATGAATATATAAAAAACATCTAACACGAACATTTGCATATGAAAATATCAACAAGATGAACGCATTTTAAGATTATTTAGACCGGTTTAAACGACCGAATTTATTACGTTGTGAAATGCTTTCTCATTTATCGTATACTCCCAGTTTGACTTCCGAGTCAATATGAATTTTTTGGCAATATAGAATCCTTGGACGAAATCATTAACAATCTTTTGGTCAAATATAATATCAAAATAGGATTAATGGAAATTTTGTCGTATATTAAGGTGACAGACATGATTGATAGACGAAGAAAATAGAATATTGGATCGGTCATATTATATATAATAAATGTAACGTTCGGGATAATATCGCATGGAAATCATTAATAAAGAGACTGTTACCAGTGTAAAGATTTGGAGCAATGTGAATAGGTTGTGGCAAGAAAACGTGAACAATAGCGGCTGTTCGTTGACGCCCAATATTTTTTCCCTATGAATTAAATATAAAAATATTAGATGATCAAATTAAAGTTTCCAAAATAAGACCAATATTGCTAAAATACATTTACTTTCATGCATCAAGAGAATTATTCAAACCGACAAATTATGGATGTAAAACTTACAATACAATAACAATAAAATTTTTGTGCGTATCGATTAGAATCGATATAAAAAAAAACAGAACAGAAGTGTATGGGGATTCAAGTTATACGCTTTTCTTTTTTTTTTGATTATCAATTTAATTTTATAATGTACATAAATACCTTTTTTTGCATAAATACGAATATTCCAATTTTAATCTGTCGCTTCTGACTGTTTTTGTTTATTAATGCCAGCTGTTAGTGGCTCCTCTTAGTGTTCATTTTATTATTTGACATTTTAAACACTGAAATTAATACTAGAATGGACAACGTATTCACGTACAACATAGAAGTTATAAAGGCCCGCGACATAAATGTTATAAATAAAAAAAATAAAAAAAAGTGAAAAAATTTTAAATTTAAAAAATTATCCCGCCACATTAAATACTATATAGTATAATTATATCTATGTTCGCCCGGGGCGAAAAAGTACTTTTTTCGTCGCAGAAGAACGGACTCCATTCGGCACATTTCGTTTTGCGCATGTGTTAAAAATCAATATTTATTTGACATTTACTAGGAGGCAAGTTACTAGTTATATATTTTGACTGTTACTAAGTGTCTAACTTTATTCTAATAAATAAATTACAATTTTTGGTACTTTCGTCGTTACATCGAATTACTTTGATATTATCACCCTGGCTTAACGCTGTCTATAAAACTACTCACAGTAAATGTCACCTCTGTTCGATTTTCTACATATCGTTGAATTGAATTTATATGGAAATCTCAAATGATTTGAAGTAAAAGTGTCATATTAATTTGTGTATAAACAAAGAACAAATCAAATTGCTTTTATTTAAATTAATTTAAATGTACAATTTCTAATAAAAATTAGTTTATTTTTTTAAATATTCAAACTTTTATTTGTATTTTTTTAAAAATATTTCTTTTTGAAAGTATTATTCAATTTATTTCAACAACGGAACGATTTCAGTTGACAAATTCAAATGTAAGTAAATTTTTGAACATTTATTTAATTTATTATTAAGGTTCTTAACTTAGAAACAATAACAAATTATATATATGGTAATCTATCAAAAAACGAATGAATCTTTATCATAATAAAAAAATATAGATTATATATCCTTTATCCAATCAAGTCTTATGTGTATTACTTAAAACAAAGTTCAACGATAAGAAATGTATAGTGATATGCAAAAGATAAGCGACACGCGAAATAATTTGTAAAAGAAAATAAACTAGAACTCTACATAAATAATGCTTATGCAATGTATGCAGTAATAAAACACATTGGTATTATTTTTAATTAATGATTATTTAGTTATTTACTACATTCTAATATTTAGTATCATATTATTCTGTACGATTCCATTGTATATCAGGACCCAAATTTGAGAATTTTGTTTTTAGACTATTTGTGACTCTTGTAGGTTATTGATAATACAAGAATACAATACATGTCCAAATTAAGGATGTTGAGTTTATACTTTGTTGTACTTCTATAATATTTTTGATCAGAAAGTAATCACTATACGGTAATTAAAAGTTGAGAAGGACGTTCTATATTAATAATCATTGTTTATATATAACAGGTATTACTATTAACATCACACCTATGTTTATTCAATATCGTGTAGAATTATGATAAAGAATTATAATATGCATTGTTTACCATAAAATTCAATAAATCTATAAGAGTTCTCAATGTATGAGCAGAAATTTTATCATAAATATCCAAAATTGTATGAAATATGCATTTGTGTATATTTATCATAAAAAAGATTAATATATCTAGACATCAGCTATCTTGGCATTGAATCAAACATTATATAATTTTATCAATTGTTAATACGAGTACGTAACCGTCTATATCACATTAAAATTGACAGTGAATTTATTTAGAACTGGCACATTCAGTGAAATTGATGAAAATAATTTTTCCAATAAGATAACGCTTTATTGGTTCATAAGAACTTAGTATGTTTCCTCGACAGAGAAAATTTTATAGAAATAATAAATAATATACACAGTGTAAAAACATAATGGATTTAAGTATTTTTCAATTACTTACAGCAAGGATTTTGAGTCAATTAATAAAATATTAATGCAAACAACATACGTTTTTTTTTAAACGCAATTTGCCCGAAACTTTACTTTTCTGCTTCAATTTGAGCTATTTCAAAAGTAGCTGAATGTCATTAATTGCTGTGTAAAGCTTATGAAGATCATGCACAACATCGATTTTAATTTGCGAATATTAGTTTATACAATACAAAAATGATAATTTTAACAAAACTCGTGACAAATGCAAGAAATTATAGAAACATTGCATTGACTACAACAATCTGAAACGTAAATAGTCATGGATCAAGTATGACTAACCAAATTCATTGCCAGTACTTTGTAAGATCAGCTAGGTCCTATTTATTATGAACAGCTTCAATGTACCGAAATAATCTTGCTACCGACTACCAATAATGAGTTTGAGCCGAGAAGCAAAAAAAAAACTATCGCAATTCGAATATAGACACGAATAGTTATTATTCAATATGACACTTCTAGATCACATGTTGCAAGATGAGTCAAAACGTAATCGGAAAAGCTGGGATGTCGTACACCATACACCATATTCAACAGACATTGACTCAATAAATACACCTTTAGAACACATAATATTTGAATTTCTATTATTAATATCAGTTCAACTATATGTTCTCGAACCAGCCAATAAATATTCGCCTTGAAAAAATGAAGTTAAAAGAAAGTAAATTACTTCTTCAAAATATAATATTCGAATTTAAATAATAGCCAATTAATTTTAATAAAATTACTATTGGAATGAGAACAGTACATATATTATGCATATTTAATGATTGATTGGAAATTCAAAAGAAATTATTGGAAAAACGAAAATGTAAGAATTTGTCATCAACGATATATAACGATATAAAAACAATGTGAAAAACATTATCCTTGAAAAAATATGTAATATTATAGACAATGATACTTGAACAATATCAAATTTTGAAACAAAATTGTATGATGATAGTGTATAATAAGACAAATAATTCATCTAAAATGCAAATGAAAATATTATAATATTTTCATTTCTTTACTATAATATAGGCGAATACATGTTTTCTTTCATGGTCAAGGTTAGATAATGTCATAACGTGACCGTATTTTCTTCTACGAGTACATTTTTTGTATATATTTATATTGATATTATTGTGATTATACTTTAAGTAATATAATTTAGGAAATTATATAAACATGTAATCCATACAGGTGTTTCGTCACATATCTAGGCTGTATAATGTAGAGCAGAATCTAGCATACTATTAGAAAAATATTTCTGTATGTTAGTAGCCAACACTTTGAACATATATTGATTATAAACATCAAAGTACAAGAAGATTGCAATGAATGGCAACTTAATTTTTCAGATACTTCAATTAAACCCTGTTCAAATTTCATCTACTCTATGCTATGAAAAATATAGCTCTTATAACCAAGCAAAAAATTTATGAAAGATTTTAGGGCTATAGCACATAAACTATTGTACGTTAATTACTTAATATTATTATTGCTTGTAAAATGATATTTCTACCTTACTTAATCCACTGTTATGTTTTAATGCAATATCATTTAAATCTATGTATAACATAGTTTACTATCAATTTAGCAACTCTAATCGTTGATATTATTAATTACAAATAATCAGTGATCCAGGTTGTGTGGAACTTCCTTCCTTAATTAAGACAACCTTATATACAAATAATCACAGGGGGAACAGAATGCCAGACCTTTACATAATACACATACGTTAAATACTTGTTTACAAAAAAATTTAAAGCGCTATTTATTCTTATATTTATTGTGGCCATTATGCCCACAAGAATAGTAAAGTTTAATTGAAATTAAATTAAATAATTACACGAGTTGAATTATATAAATTTATATAAATTCGTAAAGTGATTTAATTATTAAAATTATCTGTCAATAAATCTATGAATAAATCGGTATAGATTGCTTGGAAACAATTACTTAACAAGTTGCAAATACGGACATTGAATGTTATATGAAGTTACCTAATCATCGAACATTATTGATTAAATATAAATATTTTTTCGCATCATTACTTTAGCGCACCATCACAATTTACTTTGATTTTATTGGTAATAGATGAAATTTTTTAAACTGAGTCGAATATAGTTATTTTTATCAATGTTGATCCCTTTATTAAGCCAACATTCAATAACCATAAGTCACTGCGGGTCAAACATACTTCCATACTTTACTTTTGATAGCATTTTTCAATGTTATAAAACCTTCGACACCCATCTAACAGCGCCCAGTATCATAGCTCAATTTTACCGTCACTTATTATAACTACTCACGTCTATAAGGCTGTCAGTCACTCACTCACATATATAATTTATTATCTAATCTCAAATGGTAGTTATCTTATAATAATTAGAAACCTGGTAGGTGCGTATATTATTGATTCACCAAGCATAGTATGCTAATAGACTGGAATACATTTTATTTATGATTAAACATTTTCTGTTGGAGGATGTAAAATAGAAAACGTTACTGAAATTACCTTCTGAAAAGAAGATTATTACTTGGAAAACCTTACACTCAATATGAGATGCTTGGCATAATCCCCATTTTCACTCATTTTTTTTTTTTACTTTCAATCACTACTAAACTAATTATGAAATGTTTCTATTTTTCCAGCTAGTTTTGGAATAGAGATTTGTTTGAACAAATAAAAAGTTACAATAATATTCAAATATATTTATTATTTAATAACAAACATTAATCACTAATCATATAATATAATTAAACATTCGTGATATGATTCATTTCATTGAAACAACAGATCACATTTACTCGTATAAGAACAGAATAAATATTTGTACAGAATAATTAAATTTTTTCAATTGGCATATGATACAATATTGTCACTAAAGTGTGTTAAAAATATCAAAGAAATTTAAAAAAAAAAATTATTAGTCAATAATGTGAGGCACTTTAGTACTCGCATCTATGTATACTGTCCACATGTGTCCACAATATTCTTAGTTGATTTTTGATTTTCTTATATCCTGTTGCTATTTGCAGAAAATAAAGAAAATTTCATAGAAGGAAATTACCTATTTTTAATTCTCATTTGTAAAAAACAAAACAAAAATGATTTTAATGATTAATCAAAAATAATTATTGCACTTGTTGATCGTAGTGTAGCACTAGAGAATATAAACTATACTTAGGAAGCGTGAAGGTGGTAAAAAGGTTAATATAATGATGAATTGCAATTAATTTTTAAAATAAAAATAAATTAATTTAGTAGTACTTTAAGGAATTATTATTTTATTGATCTCTGGAGCAGCATAGTTTAATAGTTTAATAACATGATTTATAATCTCATCTGAGACTATAAATACACGTTACTTAGCATGCTTGGACTCGCATACATGAAGACGCTATATGTGATATATATTGACATACCATCAGCCAACAGTCTAAATAATGAAGTAGTTTATAAAGATCAAATACAAATTGGGAAAAAGTTGTCAATAATTTTTTGAATTCGCTTATTGATAATTGGTGTATTTTCGAATTTTTGGATTTTTTATTTTTGCACATAAGACACATAACATATATTCGGAAGTGCTATGTAAAATTACATCTTTGTTGTTTCTTGGTGAGATATTATGCATCAAATCTACAAACAACCAAGATCTATATTTTTGATCACGATCCCAAGCATAGATATGATCACAGTGATTATGTTAATAGCGGTACTGTTGAGAGGTAAATTTTAAGCTGGTAATATACCATCAACGAATTATATTTGTCGAACAAATTTTTGTAATATTCAGCAAGTGTTGTATATAGTGATTGCGTAGATTCTATAAATATTATATGTCTTAATATAAAACCGGTATAGATAATTAATTATATAATCGAAATAAATTGCCATTGTACTGAATAATAATGAAAACGAATACATTGTACAATTTGTCATTCAATATGATGAGATCATACAATTACTATAGTAAATTATAGTTTCATGATTAAAAATTTAATTAGTGAAACGCAAGTACAGCAGACACTAAGTTATTTCAACATGTTAAATTACATCTTAAATACTAAAATTGTTAAAGTTAAAATATAAAAAGTAGCAAGAAACACTTACTGATCTTTTAACATCGGTGCAATCTTATATATGCAATCCAAGAATGTCTCGTCAAATCCCCATAGAATTGGTTTCAATGCTTGACTATTTACATTTAATAACCTAAATAGAATGCATAGGATTACAGCAATTGCTGTTAAAAATGCAGTTGACATTGCAACAAAAGCTTTTGTTAAATTATTATTAATTTTTATTTGTGCAAATGCTTGTGTTAGCATCCAAAGCGTATATTTTTTTTTTTTTTTGTTTTGGAAACTGCCTTTACTCACTGCTGCCACTGATCACTTAAATCTAAGCCACATAGTACATAATGGAATACAAACAATAAAATAAAATACCGCAAAAATTACCAAAAAAAAAAAAATCACGTAACTAAACTGCACTGTCGAATGTTATGTTATAATGAAAACTTTCCGTTTATAACAACGTTTATAATTAAAATAAGATAAATATTAAAAAGAACAATAGTCAATTTTCTATTAAAACACACCCGAAGATTTTCTCATTTCCTTGTAATGATGATAAGTATCATAAATGTTGTCATTGTCAATTACTAAATATTTATAACTACACGCAATTTTCAATCACATACTATTCAATATTAATCAAATAATTTATTTAATTGAAATTATTAATTAATTATAATATGTCACATTCAATATAACTTTTATTAATTGCATAAAAAAACACGGTCTAATTTTCACGAATTTATTAACTGTTCTAATGGAAAATATGTTTTGTTCTCCGATTATATTTTTATTTTTATTTTTATTTTTTGTTGACGTACGACACGAATAAAAACAAATCTAATTTTGGAATTGACAACAAACTTTATAGAAAGAAAAAAAAAGAAATAAAAAAATAACAAACAAAAGTTTGCTCAAACTATGGACATCTATGTGAAATCCTCGAAAGTCTACCATATTTGAAATTAGTAGACATTATGGAGACGAAAAAGCTTGTACTTTTCTTTAAAAAGCTTCGCTATTTTATACACACAACACATGACAAACGAGTATATCGACAGGAATATTCATTCAACAAAACATTCAAAACAATCTGATAGTCTGGTGCCCATAATATTATTTATTGTTTTATGCGATTTTGTACGAATATGATTTCTATGCGTATGAATAAATTTTCAATTTATTGTATTATTTTTAGATTTAATACTTTTTTTAAATCCAAATATTCTTATCTTGTTCCCTAATAGAGCTTCAGAGTCATCTGATTCTCAATCGATTTTTGCACGTTGTCCAGGGTTTCATTCCGATCAATATTCAAATCAATTTTTATACTGACTTTATAAGTATTAACGTGAGACCACATTAAATAGGATATTACGTGCAGGAATATAAGTTACCATGCAGCATTCTAATGTATATGTTATTCTAACAACCTAAATGAGTTGTATTATCGTCAGATCACAAAAAGAAATATGTCTGCAGATTGTACATTACGAAGTATGAATATAAAAACAAAAAGTATTTTTTTTTTAATTTACTATCAGGCGTGCATGATTGTTAGGTGGCATTTAAAAATTCAAGCTTACCACTTTTTGCTTCAGGGTGTAAAACATGATTGTTTACCATGAAGCAAAATGGGTGCCTCATTCAAAAAGTTTTCGTAACTTATTACCGTAAGATCACATAACAAATATAGTGAAACTACATAATAAGTTTTACCATACAAGTATTTTATTACCGCGAGACAATAATATGTTTGGATATTTTATGGGCATTCATGTAAAAATGTATTAGGCAAACAGTTAGTTGGTATATAAAAAACCAAGTTTACCACTTGTTTTGCTTCAGGGAAAAGTACATATTTGCTTAAATACTGAAGCAAAATAGTTATCGTAATTTATTATTGTGACATCACATAAGTCCAATATCGTTATACCACATAAAAATTACAGTGACATCACTTAAATTTGACCGTGACACCACATAAGCATTATTAGAATTACTAACTAAATTTAGTATCAGGCGAACAGATCATAAAAGTATCCGTGACACCACATAAATGTTTCGAGATTGTACGTTATACAGCATTAATGCACAAAAAAACTAGTAGTAACTTATTACCATGAGAAAACATAAATTAAGTAAGACCACATAAGTGTTTTATCGTGAGAACACAAACATTTTAGTGTGAGATCACATAATTATTATCGTGAAACCATTGAACTTATTTATTATGTTATTAATTCTCAACACAATCGCGAGCATAAACTTTCAAATATTTGAACATATTTAGCACTTAATTAAAGTACTCATTACATCTTATAATTTTTTGAGTCAGATTTTTAGGAGATTAGCAAAACGTTTTTCAGTTTGAATTTGATGCAAGTTGTGGAACTCAACAAAACTATTATTCCAATTTTACTCTGAAATCTGTGGGTGTTTTATGTGCCAAAATAAAGAATCAAATATGAAAAACGGGGGGGGGGGGGGGCAATAATTATTTCACGTCGTATTCGATTTATATATTAGTATATCAAATTAAATTATCGACAACTATTCTCGTATGCATTAAATTTTACATTTTACTAATAACGGTGGGTGGCACATCCTCAATTTTTGTAGTTGATTGATGCTTGACTCAAATCAAACATTTGGATACAAATTAACAAGCGGATGATTTATTTGTTCTGAATAGAATAACTGTGTCATTGGTACACAACAATTAAGTGTAGCAGTTAATTGTGAAAATGTAATGGCATCGATATACTAATTTGCAGTTAGTACAAGTTTTTCTAATTTTTTAAAAAAACAAATTTGTTAATGTAATACAAGTAAAATAATATAGCAGTAAATATTTAGTTGACGATACACGTGTACTCTTCACAGTCAGTAAATTGAATACAAAAATGCAAAATAGTTGTATGATTAAATTAATTTTCGTTAAAACGTTCAAAACGTTCAAAAATTTTTGTTCATAATTTATGAGTATCAATAAATAGCTGCATATTATGCATATTATGCTAAATATATAATTAATAGAATACCATAGTCACCATTAAATTGCAACAGAGTGGTCAAGAATTCAATAAACAAATAAATATACCTACACAATAATTTATAAATAATCTAATTTATGATTGACATCAAACTAAGTGAATTTACAGTGCATATATGTGCATAAAAGAACTTTACATAATGCATAGAAGAATGCTTTTGATATCTGATCTCATTTTCTACTCTATTCGTTAAGGTAATAATACTTTCGTTAATGCCGTCTATTGAGGATAATAATTAAAATACTTATTATAAAAATTTATGATTAATTACAATTAATTAGGTGATTTTAACAACATTACAAATATTCTTCGAAGAACAGAAGTATACTTATAATTCTTAATTTATCATAAATCACCAGATATATTTTTCATAGGATATTAGAGTCAGTATTTATTTTATTGGTATCATCAAATTATTGAATTCTATCTGCAATATTTATATGCAAATTGTAGTACATATGTGAAACTAATTCAGAATATAATAATAAACAATTTTTTATGAAAATTCTTATGAATACGTTTTCGAATATATTTTCAATTTATCTACCATATGTTGTTGTACATTTGATCAATGTTTCAAATTAAATCAATCAATAAACACGAGTAAAGCAATAAAATACAATAATACTATATTTGAATTGGGGTTTCTAATTAATTTTCTACACAATTTTTCCTTTATTAAAACTAATCATAATTAAATAAAATATTATTAATTTAATAATCATATAATTTATAAATATGTATGTGCAAATCAAACAATTTACACAATCATTTATTTATAATTATTTCAATTAAGTTGGAATGTTTCTGAGATGATGCAAAAAAAAAATATAATAAATAAATAAATATAATAATTTGTAATTTATGAAGATTCATTGATTGATACACATCAAGTGTTATTGTATAAGAAACAGTCATTCCATAATAATTCTCTATGGGTACAAGGTATTATCTGTATAAGACAAGGTATATCTTCTCACATCATATTTTGTTTGTAATAATTTTCCATTAAATCAATCAGTATCACACCTGGTACAATAAAACACCTGCAATGTATTTTTTAAGGTTGAGTTAATTTTGAATATACGCAACGAACATCAACATTATGATTACAAATATGTATATATATATATATATATAAATATATTATGGAAATTTTAAAAGAAAATCGAACAGTTTTATTTTCCAATGTTGTGGAAGAACATTTTACATATCGTCAATTTAACGATTATCTTTTTTATAGATGAGGAAATGAAAGGTAAGGTAATGCACGCAACGGTTCAACTTCAAAACAAAAAGATTAATGAACAAATATACAAATAATAATGAACGTATGCATATATGTGGTATTGTTTCAAGAACTATATAATTTTCTGATCTGACG
>JANSTX010001331.1:9829-22797 GCA_027564355.1 Penthetria funebris
AAAACATTTAAAATAGAAAAAATTACATTTTTTCGTGCCGTTTGTCGATCATGTTCCGAATTAAATTGGAATGTATCGAATATCGGTATGAATGCTGAATCCCATATTGTTGTTAAAAATGTTTCTGAATATTCAAATTCATCGGGAAATTGTTGCAGTAGCTGCCATGTACAATCCAAAAATAATAAAAATAATGGACTTTGTTCACTTGTATCATTATTTATTACATGTCCCAAACGATCACTGTTTGTTTGTAATTTAAATTTAAATTTATCAGAATATTTAAAAAAAAAAAAATTAACAAAAATATTACCTAAATGGATGACCTAATGCAACCCATTCCTTTTGTATCAGTGATTGGAAGCCAATTGTTGTTCGACAATATGGATCAAGTATAATTTGTGTTAAACTAGAAATAATACAGCACATATCACGACCATCATTTTCTTGTAAAACAACAGTTTGTTTTTTTCTCATTTTATACGATGCTTCTGTTGAATATTTAAGGCATAATGAAACATATAAAAGCCAACATGATTTTTCTAGTAAACTATAGAATCTTGAATCTTGCACCTACATAAGAATTTTAATATGAAAAATAATTACAAATTTAATACGTTGTATTTTCAATATAAAAATTAATATAATTAGTAAAAGGTTTTTCAGGATTACATTCAAAGTATGAGTAACATTTACATTACCAACAATTAACATTAGTAATAATAATAATCACATGAATGACGAAAGGAGCGACCGACTAATATCAAGATTATTCAATCTATCTTTACCTCTACGAGTGCTGTTATGGGTAATTTGTTTACGATTTGTCAGTAATGGCATTTGATCGAGGCTACAATGTTAATGTCATCCACAAACTATATAGCTGAGCATTTATGTACCAATTTATTGAAACATTTAAATGTATTAACCGTATAAATTATAATTTTATGTATATTTTCTAAATGGTAAAATTTCAATTATAGTTATCGGAGTTCACATTTGATGTAACATGTGCATATTTGAAATGACAAATTAACATCGTAGTATACATTCACGTTGTATATTATAAGATGATAATGAAATATAGATCATAAAGGTGATTTATTATCAGAGATCAGATTTTAATTTATATAGAAAATTTTCTCACATAAACATACATAAGAAATAAAATAATAAATTACCATAAATTGCCTTGTGCTATCGGATGTACAAATATCTTTTAATTTTGTAAAACTGATATATACATCTTGAATACTTGGTAATAATTTACTTAATTCCAAAATACATGGTTGTCGCATATATGGATCACATTTTCGGACTAGTTCAAGCATTTGATTTTCTTGTTTTGTATCGGTTATTGTTGGCATCAATTCAGCCATACGAACTAATGCAGCATTTTCTAAACTGAAAACCTGTTTTTTTTTTTTAACCGGAAACATTAATAAAATATAAATGTTTTATTTTTTTTTGCATTCAATAATTTCTATATTACCCAAATGGCTGTTCGTGAATTACGAAAAAAATTTGCAAGACGTAAATAATCTGTTTCGGTTACACTTTTTGGTATTACAAAATGCATTGGTAATGAACCTGTTGGTATATTATCTTCACGTTCCAATGATAATACACGCCAACCAGTAGCACCACATCGAATTAATTCATTATGCCAATCGATTTTTTTATTAAACATTGAAATGTTTCGTAAAACATTATAGTAATTTTCTCTAGAAAATGTTTTTAAAAAATGGTAAATTGTTTGGGGGTTTTTTTTTTTTGTTTATATTATTTTGTACTTACTTAAAATTGTAGGAAAACAAAAGATTATGATTACTTGGAAATGCAAATTTTAATAATGCATCTGCAATTTTCTTTCCCTTACCAATTTCCGAACTTTTAAAACCAAATTTTAAAACACGAAAATTCTAAAATGAATAATATAAGTTTTTAATTTTAAATTAATTCATTTCTTAACACTTGTGGGTCTATATATTTAAAAGTCGCCCAATTAATTGTGATTTATTACCTTGCAAATAATATGTAAAGCCTCAATTTTTGAACTAATTTTTACATCAGGACCAATTAATCGTTTTCTTCTGTCCGTTATTTGGTATACACTTTCAATATTTGATAATGTTACATCGTTTTTACCAAGAAATGCATTGTCTTGATATGTGGAAAATTCATTCTGTAAAATTTGTTGTATTTTTAAATTAATAAATAGTAAAAGAAGATCGACGATAAAATATAATGTATTAATATAAATATTTTTTAATTACCACTTTAGAATTGGTGTCATCATTTGTTATAAATGATAATTTAAAATTTGTAACAACAAGTAGTCCATTAATCCCATCACCTTCCTTTATTTTACTTGTTGGTGAATATAAAATAGTATTTTGTGCTCTGGCAACTTCGATTTCACCTTGACAATAAAAAAATAAATAAATAAATGGTTAATCAAATTGTAATTAATTATAAATTATAAAAACAAATATATATTGCAAACAGATTATTTGGAAAAAATTACAAAATAAATGGGTGTGATAAAAAAAACAAAAGACGTATAAACAAAGGTAATAAACAAAAAATTAAGATAACCTAAGAAAACATTACAAATAAAACAAATAAAATTTTTATTTAAACAGTTTTAAAATTATAAGCTAATATAATATTAAATTTACTTGAGAGTAATTTTGGTTTTAAATCATCTTGTACTGCATCTTCACCACCATTTAAAGCCTACAATTAAAAAGAAATTAATTATGCAAATAAAAATTCAAAAAACAAAATCCTAGAAAAGAAAAAAAATGTTTTTTTTTTTTTCGTATTATTTTACCTCAATTTCTAAGTAGCTAGTAAAATTTCTTTTTGTTTTTATAAACGTATTGGACATTTTTTAGCATTATTATTAAAAATTAACATAAATAAAATAAAATTTAATCTTTTTCCTTTTTTTGGTTTTGAAGAAGATAAAATTAAAAACCACTAAAACATAACCTCAAATAAATATGTAAATTTAGATGAGACACCCCAATTATTTTTTTTACCAATACGTTATGTGATATTAAATTCTTTACAATTATGCATATATAATCATTTTGGTGAACAAATTTTAAATTACACAATATTTTATTATTTGTAATACAAACAATATTATAAACAATTAAAAGAATTGGATAAAATATGAGAAAATATTCTTTTTTTATGACATTATTAAGTAAATTAAAGTGAAGTTTGATGTAAAAATGCATTCAAAACCAAAATACACTGTTAAATTTAGGTGTAAAATGACTGACGATGTTTTATTTTAAATAGTCTATCCATAATTCATGTAATTCTGTTGATTTTAATTTGCAACCATTTTTTTTTTATTTCGAACATAAATTTTATTTGTGGATCACGTAAAAAAAACTGTTTTGTTAGTATAGTTAGTGTCTGAGATATCCCAGCGATAGTGATTTTATGAAATTTTGCAATAAACAACAGGTTAGTTGCAATTATATAATTAGAATTTATAGCTATAACAATTTTAGAAATAATGTGGTACACATTTTGCTTGTAATAAACATATTATATTATCATTAGCTGAAAGAAATATAATGTGTGTAGCATAAGTGAAGCTGCAAATGAAAAACTATATAAAAAAAAAAAACTATAAAATTTTAGCGGTAACTTTAGTCATTAATTAAATGCATCACACAATACATGAAAGAGTTAAATTCTAGACTCACTTCAAGAAAATATAAATAAATCTTCTAATTTAGAGCGAGTACTACCAATTAATATTAATTGACTATATATACATTTTACGATATTGAACTTATTCCACCTATTTTGGCTTGATTTGGATACACTATACTTGTCAAATGTATTACTGTTTATTTACTTTTGATAATTATCATCAGCATGATCTCCAATCAATCATTGCCATTATCTCAACCTTTACTCCTCGATGGCACATTAAATGCGGCATTACGATATGAATTTTCCCAATATATTTACATATAACAAATTTTAACCACATTAATGTACTATGACACATGTAGTTGCGGATCGATTAATAATTTGAATAATTCTGTAGAATTGTGTGTAAAGCTAAAATTACCTATAGTGACAGATGCTAATAAAACGACTATCGAAACAAGACATTAAAAGTATATTTTTGGTCATGATCACAGGCAACATTGGCATAAACTGTTATCGTGATTCCAATGGTACTGTGGAGTGATAAATATAGGCAGAGCAACTCTCTTGTATCAAGTTGTTAACAGGTGTTATATCCTTTCTCTTTCATAAAGTTGTTAACAACAGGTGTTATATCCTTTCTCTTTGCACTAAAATATGTCAAACCAAAATAAAAATACACCAATCGTCAATGTGTTCATTCAAATTATAATAATCGAATTTTAGTATGAAATTTTTCGTTGCTGACAATTCACTTTTGGGGCTGTATCAAAATCATTTATTTCTATCGAATTTTATATATCTGATTTTAGTAGATTGCCATAATCTAAATATATACACGACAGTTAATCACTGTCACTTAAGTGAGGTAGTAATATACACAACACAAAAGCTCTATAATTAATACGTACGGATGTTGATGCTACTGATATTTTGTGTTGTAAAATCATAGTATCTAATGTTTTAAAAAAATTTAACAACTTCCAGACATAGTCAAGCGGCCGTGTTAGCTATATCTGTTTATCATAACCCTTATGAAATGTTACAGTCAATGAGATGTTCATCGTTATTAGTGGCATTGCGATAACTTTACTTAAGGTAGTCAAGCGGCCGTGTTAGCTATATCTATTTATCATAACCCTTATGAAATGTTACAATCAATGAGATGTTCATCGTTGTTAGTGGCATTGCGATAACTTTACTTAAGGTGTCAAGTAATAGTAGTCGATCAGATGGGAACGGTTTTGGTTGTCGTTTCTTCTGGAAGTTTTCTTGGGTCAGATCATTCACTGATCAGTCAAGAACTCAATTGCATTTATTGTGCACTCGACAAGAATACGGGCATTGTGAAAAACAGATTAGAAAATGTAGTTAACTATTTACTTTTGTCTCTTAATTTGTTTGAAAAATTAATTATGTTATTTGTTATAATATATGATTGAAATTATATAAAACATAACTAATGTGAATAATATGTTGAC
Source organism: Penthetria funebris (assembly GCA_027564355.1). Lineage (NCBI taxonomy): Eukaryota > Metazoa > Arthropoda > Insecta > Diptera > Pleciidae > Penthetria > Penthetria funebris. The sequence continues at coordinate 14,995 of JANSTX010001331.1, forward strand.
TAATCTATGTATCTATCATAAAAAAGTAAATACTCTATAGAATGAACCATAAATTGATTTGTTTTAACGAAAATCTACATTATAAATTGAAGAAAGCAGAACAATGCAATGTGATCCAGATAGAAAAGCATTTGTCATTTATTGCATTAGTATAGACATTACATTTCAAAAATTCAGTGATAAATATAGGAAATTGTGTCAAGGATACAAAATGCTTATACAATAAAATAATCATATGCATTTTATTTACTGTTACTTTTTAGAATAAACTAAAAGATGGGATTAACATTTGTAATAAAGTTGTAAAACTGTACTTATTCTACTATGAAACAAAGTCTAGAGAAAATGTGCAACTATAATAATTGATTTAACTGAACGAAAAACATTAGCAGTATATTGTTGCAATGATGTTGTTGCTACACAGTTATTAGTAATCAATTTGAAAGACGCTACAAAATAATATCAATGTTAGATCATTAAGCTGTTACTTAATTGAAATACAACGAAATTATGGGAACATTTATACAATTGTGAAACAAATTATATGAGTTAAAGATGAGTATTTAAGTTAGGGAAACCAAATATCTTGATTGTGTTAGATTGCTATTAAATTACTAATGCACAAGAATCATCAGCATGCTTTGACCGGTACAAATGTTGTAGGTTCCGCGTTTTTTGTTATAAAACTTGTGTACAGAGAATTTCTTTAAAAATTGATCACTGTTTTATTAATTACAAATCGTTGCACACACATTTATATAATTATAATTCACTGCACAACTTTATACTATACACTAGTTGGAACTATTGAAACATTGAAATATTTAACTATACACAAATATCGCATTTCCCTATTGATGAAATATTTTTAATTTTTTAAGAATAATCAAGAAACAATTTACAAATGTTACCTCTCCTAATAGAATTCCTGGATTATAAATACTACTATACGGTACAACTATTGAAGGTAGAGATTTCCACATAAACGCAGACATTTATAGTTATTTAAACATAACAAAAATGTACTCACTATTATTACAAATAATTAATTAATTAGTAACATATGTTTTACCGCTATAAACAATACATTTTGTATATATATATTTATTTATAATTAAAAACTATGTACATATTTAAATTTGAAACAAAAACAAAACATTGCTTTTAACATTTAATAAATTAATTGCACATACTTGCTAGTCAGTAATAAATGTACTGGATAATATTTGAGTACAATTAATGATATTGTATATATTAATTATTAATTGTTATCATTTATTATTGATAGTCAAAATGCAAAACAACCATTGATTATTAAATATGTATAATTAAGGTCCATTTAAAACATTTACTTTTAATAGCATGTATACACATCAACAGCACCTAATTTGTTGCATACAATTACCGTTCAGATAGTGTATCACATATTTTGAAGAAGAAAAAAAAAATACAGATTGTTATTAGTATTTGCGAGTATATACATATATGTATATATATTGACATTGAAGTCCTATTTTCTAGATTTAAAAATCATAGCTATATTAAATGCTAATATATTGACTTCCATGTTTTCAAGCAATTCCAAATTGAACGATTCGAAATATTTAATCCTCCTTGGAAACAAACACATATGATACTTAAAAATCTTCACAAGAACAAGACACTTTATCCTGATGGTATTGCTGTCAATGTTCTGCATGTAGTCCGACATCATGAATACAACCATTTCGTTACATAACCACTGAAATTTTCGCTGCAATCCAGTCATCATTTTCCAACCGTATGGATAATGACAAATATCCAAGAAAACATTAATTTGAATATAGTATATTTGGTATATAACACTGTTTTTATTATACTTTCAATGCGATTTTCGCACAAAGAGATCAACTGATACTATTGATGAATACGTGAATTTAAATACGATGATATTTGTCATTTTCCAAATATCGAAGTTATACAATTGTACCGATATTCAATTTGTTGGAATTTTTGGTTACAAGAAACTTGTGTCGACGGGCACACACTCCACTTACCAATCCAAAAACCTGCATTTTGTATGCGTGATTCGAGATCTTTTTCAGCACGACCATTTCTTATGGCAAATGACTTCCAAAATATTGACAGCCGTCGTCTACCCCGTATATTACTATATTATCTACTTTAAGGCGATATGTCATAGTTTTGTCTTTGAATTAGACCTGCCTGTAATACTTCACTAGATGCATTAGTTTCAGCTGCATGCCCACCTTTGTAATAGAACATATGTCAGCGGCAAAGTTAAGATATCCAAATCGATTGGTTAGACCCCATTTAATATCATATGGTTGATTATTCAGTTTTGTCATAATTCAACAATATCCTTTCGTGCGTAACACCCGAATGTACATCAAATACATCAACAAACTTTGTACGATGCAAGATCTACCAGGTCTGAAACCAGCCTGTTCTTTACGAACTTGGTTCCAGCATTGAATTGATCCTATCGTGTATAATTATTGCAACAACCTTGTTTGTTCACTAAGATGATGACACGTCAGTTCTAACACAAACTCAAATTGCCCTTCTTTGGCACATTGATTATCCGCCCATTCGGTCGGAATATTATTGGATAACAACATTTCACTAATATTGAGATACAAATGCGATATTGTCCAAGTTCTCTTTTAATATTTCTGGTGCAATATCCGTCGACAACCCTGGAAAAGATCAATGCAATTAAGGAACAACTGTGTTTCTTATTACATAAACGTGATATTCCCGATTCCGTTATAAATTTCGATAGTAAATTTTGCTGCCCCATCGAAATCTTATTCTCTCAGAACGTACTACAATTCTAAACTAGTTATGAATTATCAAATCTGTAGCGTGGTTAAAAGTGTTTTGAAATTACTGTTAATCCTGTAAATAATTCCATTTTATATAAAACATTCGCACAATTCACATATTTAGGTCGGCGCTCTTGCCATCACAAAATTAGCTTAGTTTTTTATTAGATCTTTTAGATTATTTATTGTGGTGAATAATGATATAGGACTAAACAAAAACATAAAATTTAAGAAGATTGGAAATTTCAAAGTGAATTTCCGTTGTTTAGAAGAAGTTTGCAGTAAGCTTTAAATTATACGTACGCTCTATTTTAATAGCGAAGCCACTCATCAAGCAGGTTCATTGTACTAATTTTTGACTACTTTATAATTATTATTATTAGACGGATCTGTGTCAAATTGGCCACATTCATTTGACTTCAATCGATGAATCATTATGTAAATTGTAGATATTTGCATATATCCATTTTTTTTTATTTACTCGCATAATATAATCACTACATATTTTAATTATAAATTAATTTATAAAAAACCCTTAGTTAAAAAGGTTGGTAATATCGATTTAATAACTTGTTGATATTCTGGATTTGTGTAAACAGCTTTTCTAACATCAGTTTCATCTTCTACTGAATCAAAGTAAAGAAATGGTAGAAAACAAATGGCAATTACAACTTCTATAAATTTGGAAAATACAAATATTTTGTTAAAATTGAATCAAATGTTTGAATAATATGCAATTCAATGTATATCGAGTATTATATATTTAATAAACAAACCTAGAAAACCATTTTTGAGTAATTCCAACTGTAAGTCCAATAATGATGGAACTCTTTTGAGAAAACCAATTTTCTGTAACGTTATTATAAATTCATTATAATAAAACGTTACCAATTCATTTCGATGAGTTTTTCGTGTATTGTCAGCTGCCACCTATATATTCGAGGAAAAAAAAATATTTTTTATAAATTCCTACTTATTAATTAACCATATATATTATCATCTTGACCTTACGACCACAACATGGGTGCATATTGGGTGGCACAACGATATTACATTGTGTCGTTTCTATTATAGGCATGAATCATTAAAAATAGCAATCGCAAAAGAACTATACATTTTTTGTGTGATTTTATTTTCCTCTGTAGTCAATAAATAGGACAGATACCTACTTTTGGAACTGATCACACGACCACAATTGAAAAATATGTGATTGAGTTACCGGTGACAAATTGCAATTTATTCGATTATAGCAATTATTGACGTAGTTTAATGTAATTTTATGATTTTCTTCATAATATATAAGTTTCCATTTAGTTTAGATTGGAACTTCTTTATTATCTTGTCCTGTACCAATATACATATAGAGTGGCAACATCAATATTTTATTTTCCGTTGCAATATTAAGTCGAATCCATCCAAACAATTTAGTAGAGTGGTACATAAATTTCCGCGCAACTACTAAAATGTTTACAAAATCATCTATTTAGACTCAGTCACATTCTATATGATTAGTAATGTAATAGTAATCAATTGAATTCAATTGCAACATCCGGTCAGTCTGGTCCTATGTGAATACAAATTCTCTAATTCGCAGTATTTTTGAAATGAAAATGTAAACCGCAAACCATTTATAGTGCAAATATTTCATTAAAAAAAACGTTAAAGAATATAAATACTAACCATATATAACATATATAATAAATCAATTGCTGGCGTTGCCCAAACGCATAACTGAAAGTCAACCTATAAAAGTTATTAATACAAAAATAAAAATAATGCAAAATTCCATTAAAATGTTTAAAATAAAAATAGCATACGAAAAGCAAATTGATTTTATCGTCAGTACGATTAAACATTAAGTTCTTAAAATGAAAATCACCATGATTTAATACATTGTAACCATTTTTATTGGGCGAAAAAACCAGTTCACCTTTTTTTAAAAATGTTTTCTGAAAATTTGTTAAACGTTCAGCATAAACCCCATAACCGTTCCATGTTTCCAATTCTTTTGTAAAATAATTTATACTTTCTAACATAAATTGAAGACTTTCACTGTATTTCTTATTAAATAAGCCAGAATTATAAGCTGTTAGGTTCTTGTGCTAGAAAGTAATAAATAATAGTTTTTTTGTTTTTTTTTATACTTGGAAAATATTTCTAAATTAATTTTAATTTACATACATCATTGGTCAAATGATAAGATGTTGCATGCCATTTTGCCAATTTATATACAGTTGTTACACAATCGTCTAACAATAATCTTGTAATTGGTACAGAATATAATTCCGATATGTCTTCTAAGACAATTACAGGATTTGGTTCCGTTGAATAGAAAAGTACACTAAAAATTAAAATTATTCAAAGTTATTACTATATGAGAGAAAATGTATAAATTGTAACAATAAATTGTTAAATAGAACTTTTTGGAATTTTTAACGATATTATAAAAATGCAATACTGATGAAGTTCAAATTTTGATATGTGTAAAGTTCAAGGTTCAAGTTTCATATGATTGTAGTAAAATGCATATAATGTATAGGTAAAATGGTATACTGGTAAGTAGCCTCGCTATTTTTACTCAAGTTGGTTAACGTTCGTATCCTGGATTTTCGATAAATGCATGGTTGATTTAAGATATTATATCTTGATTCCAAGACAAATCATCTGTCTTCTAAGCGGAAATGCTAGTGGTCTATAAAACAAAAATCTTTGTGAGATCTACTTTGGTTCTCATATAACGCGTGGCGATATCTACGGATTTTAGATCAACCATTATTTGACTTAATTCGCTTTAAAACTGCCAAAGTAACTCTGCTATGAGTTCCACGACAAAAGGACTTAACTTACTGGCCGATAAATTGACCTGCACATGTCACTGGCGCAGCAGGTATCTCTGTCGCTATGTTCGGTGAACAGATAAATCGATCTCTATTATCTGAATGTAATTAATCATCACATATTTCACTAAATCTAAAGGTGTGTATTTTTAAAAAAAAAACTTGTTGTTCTGCTATGAAATGTGAAAGATGGCAAAAAAACATCATATTTCAAATCCAAAAATATTCATAAACATATCCACTCAACTTATGGTGATAACATATGTGAAGAAAATCATCAACGGAATAATGTGAGAATAGTCAGCTGTTCAAGAAAACCGTGTCAAGGAATCATCATTAAGAAGTCAGAATTACAATAATCAACTAATCTTTGCCTTCACATGATGCCCACGGATACTCGATCACAGTATATATGTGTCCTTACCATTTGGTCGGAACTTCAATAATGTTTGAATTTTACTTTACCGATTTTGTTGCGTCAATGTGTCTATACATTTCTCTCATTTTAATCTTTTCAATATTATGGATATTTTTGAAAATTGATAAAATAATAAAATTTAAATTATTTGTTATAAACATAATACGAAACAGGGATTAATGATTTTTTTTATCTAATCACTTCATATAATGAGCAATTCAATTTATATTATATATAAATGTATAAAATTACTTTGGTGCCAATTGAATCTTTTCTTCTGAATTATCCAATAATCGATGCATTTCAGGAATTACGTTACTGTAAACACCAATTTCAGTATCAAATGAAATGTCATCATTACTCAACGTAGTTTTCACTATGGATGGTACCTTTAAGATTACAATACGTTTTGCATTTTTTGAACGTTTCGATGTATAATTAATAGTGGCTCGAAATATTGGACTAGCATATGTATCATTTGCCTTTGAAATGGATATTACATCATAATCATGAACCTATATATAAATATACATATATATACAATTATATACAATTAGCAAATCATAATTATATAAACAAGATTTACATTTAAATTCTTATCGCCTTCCACTGATTCTAACATATTTCTGAAAAAGGTTGTACTTAGCCATTTTGGTATTTCCTGTATATCCATTTTCATATTGTAGAATTAGAGTAAAGATTGAGCCACAAAACTGAACACAATTAAAACTATTTTAATGTATTACACTTGTGATCTGTTAAAATACGAGTGAATACATCTAATCAATACAAAATTTTGAATCTTCTTAATGTTATCTTATAATATACTCCATTTAGATTAGATTCATTAAATGTTGATTATTTGTATTTATATATGCGTGTAATTATCGCATAATTGTAAGCTCACATGCTTACCTTTTTCAATTATTGCGATTAAAAGTATTGAATTTTAATCAGGTGAAAAGTGTGTCATCATTAAGTTTTTTTTTCACTTCTCGCAAAATCACTATTATGAAGAATTATGTATCGTTATTATTACTTTAGATCTTCTATAAACCTATCTATTTTATGTTTCACATAATCCTTAGAACTTGTGTAATATAGGGTTGTGCGCTTCAAACTCCCATATCTACCCACTAGGTTTTTATCATCACATATCGATAGTAACATTTATTTTATACATTTCATACACGGTTCTTTGATCGTGATCAAAGTTATCCACATATCACTATAAGTAAACACAATTGTAATTAATTATTAAAATAAAATGATATCAATATGCACTACTATTTCATTGTATTGCCATGAAACTCAAGTAAAAAATCATTTTTCAATATAGTCTAAAATTTTGAGTTGCATGATCGACAAAATATGCATGATCGACAAAATATGCATGATCGACAAAATAAGCACCTAAATGTCAATAGCTTACTTTTGCTGAATATTATTCACCGTTATTGTGTCACTAAATATTGTCTCAATCTACAATTAGACCCATCATCAGTGGTCCGGAATGGAGTGACCAACATCTAGACGTTAATTAACATCTTTTATGGCATCCATGTTAAGTTGTTGCAGTAATCGCACTGGATTAGATGCTATTAGTGTTATTATACACATGAATGTATCCAAAACTGTATCACTTTTTAGACCCTGGGAACGAAGTTCCAAGGGTCTATTGTATTTGATTCCGTTCATGTAACGCCAAGAAATAAACATC